>JAWPHD010002173.1:0-271053 GCA_037043455.1 Cyrtodaria siliqua
TTTCTCTTGTCATATATTTTATTAATTATTTCGCCATTTTCAATAGGGAGATGTAAATCAATAAAAGACACGACAGTATCAGAAATATTAGCTTTGTTCAGCTGCGTAGGATAGATAATATGAACCATAATAGTAAAGAAAGGAGTGTCCATGTTCAAAATGTCATCCAGATACCGAAAACTGATATTAAAGGCTTCAATTACATCTGCCTGAGTATCGGATAAAAGACTCAACATGAAATCTCTTTCATAGCAAGACAAGAACAAATTTGCGACAAAAGGTGCACAATTCCTACCCATAGGGATACAACAATTTGTCTATAAACACGGTAGTTCAATACCTGACGAAAATATTATCAAATATTTAAAGGAGTGCTTCAAAAACTTCTTGGCAAGTCCACATAGTGTAATTGACTAAATTGATTTAGTAAAAAGCTCTTTAATATTGTTATCCTGGTTATAGGTAAAAAATGTAGTTTTTTTTCTCTAGCGAAAGATTTTTTTAATGAGAGCAATAAGCTCGTCTTTGATACGGTGTGGTAAAGTTGTAAACAGTGTAGCGAAGTCATAAGCTCTTATATAAGTAACTTGACGTTCATTGCACATTTTATCAAGAACGTCTCCTGAATATTTAATAGACCAAAATAAAATAATGCCAGAGTTTTCATAAGCTTTATCACAATATTGTTTAACTCCATCTTTAACGGCAGTAAGACAAGAAGTTAAACGTTTGGAGTTGTTTATAGTGGTGCAGGCACTAGAATTCAAAATAAAGCGGGCTTCATAAGGCTTTTTTTTTATGTAATTTAGGAATCCAGTACAAATTTGGCAATTTGTTTTCCTTTCGTCTACCCCAACCTTAAAAGTAGTGCACCGGGAGATACATCATCCTCTGTCAGTAGATTGAAATGGAGTATACGAATTAGAGCTACCGAATTTCAGAGACAGAACATTGACGTTATGTAGACATCAAACAATAATAACATTATTACCCGCTTTATCAGCAGGAACTGAAACAGATTTATTAGGAAATTTTTGAATTACCGATTTTAAATAGCAATATGAAAGTTAATATGGGAATCTATAATTTTAAGAATTGACTTTTTCCAAGTAGAAATGGAGTTTGGGTCCACATGTTCTCTGCGACACAATTTTATACTAAAGTCCTCAATGGATTGGGAGATCTGAGCACGACATGCATTAAAATCAATATTGAAGGTAATCTATACTTCGAACCTTTAGAAAACGAATGCCGAATACGTGTATCTACAATATAATACGTGATCAGACTCCCTGTCAATACGTGGTCGGAGAACATACTGCGTGAAGCGTTCAGTTATGGAAGCAGTGTTTTATACAAAGTATGGAAGCAGTGTTTTATACAAAGTATGGAAGCAGTGTTTTATACAAAGTATCTGTAGGAATGAAAACTTTGTCTGTTTCCTCGTCGATCAACTTAAGTGAAGACATGGACAAAGAGGTAAGACGTGAAAGCATAGAGTGTTGTCCAGATTGTTAAGTCGCGAGTAATATGTCAGTAGAGCCTGAAATGACACCGACTTGAAAAACTATTAGTTCATAAATTGCAGTTTTCGATATGGATGGCATATTGTTATTAAATGTTGAAGCAATCATTGTATATATAGTATTAATTATTATTTTATTCTATAGTTTATACATACCAACCAGGTCCATTTGATTGTCTTTACCATTACGTGGTCCAAGTATTAAATGTCATACCCCATCCAACCCCCTTATCCAAGAAGCGAAAACAGGGTTGGCTGGGTATGAAATAAAACCATAAATTCGGCTTAAACAGTTTGCATATTATAAAATAAATACATTTAATAGGTAATTTTAAACAGGTTTTCGCATTTTGTTCAGTAAAAAATGTTTTTTAATGTGTTTTATTTTCGAAATATCCGTTATAAAATCCTGCTAATATAAGCTTTCCCATCGCTTAATGGAATTAAGGCGGAACCACGTAATGCATACGGGCATCCGATTTATCAATTTCACGAAAAGAATTATTAATTATACTATTAATTTGCTTTACCGTCCCTTCCGTCTACGGTTTCTAGTTTGTGCCAAGCACTTTGACCACTTGGCAGATTATGTTTAGTTGTTTTTAACATTTTGGATTTTCATTTTTATGACATTACGACAAAAATGTTTAAAATAACTTGTTTATTCTCGGTAACGCCTCTTGTTTATTCTCGGTAATGCCATCGTTTATTCCGTTTGCAGCTCAGTTTAAACCTGAAAGTACATCAACTAACTCAGTAACATATCAGAATTGCCGTGAATGCTCTGTAATACACCGTATATATGATGTATACAAGGAGTATATCATGTTTGCGGGAGGCACTCAGAATCATAAGGTTTGATTATCACAATTTTAAATTTGATAAAAAATCAGTAGTGGTATTATTTTCTGTCCTTTGGGATCATCAAACCCACTCATTGTGGTTTTAAAGTAGAATAGCACATAAGCCGGTGCTAGTAGGGTGTGAGAGTTGTTGCAAATTATATTACCTTTTGATGAACCTTCAATACAACCAGGTCTGATATACTTTTCTCACTTGCTTGTGTTTACTGCTTCCAAGGGATCCCTTTTCAGTATTTATCACAATAAACAATGATAGATTATCTACGAAACTACCAACTAATGAAACCTTGTCAAACAGCATAATCATTTCATCTTGTAGATCCCTGAAATACGGTATTATACTTTTACATATTGTATAAACTACTAGTCTATTAATAAAATATGAATTAAAAACCAAATATTTTTCTATATATTTATTTAATGAACTAAATATAAATTTTAATTTCCGTTTTTGTAAAGTGCGATTTGAATCAAAATTAACTATTATAGTAACTTACGCCGACTCCAGGTAAAATATAATTATAAATGCGCCAATTATCATTTTAATAAAATTAATTTTCGTGATAAATCACGTGTTTGTGTCAATTATGATTAAATGTTATTAACTTCATATGCAAGCGACTCTCTGAATAATGTCAACCAAGAACTGTATTTCTATGTCACGCGGTTAATTTGAGAAAAGTAGGATATCAAAACAAAGTAAACTCTGACATAATTAGGCACAACTAAACACTTGTATAGCTACTAACGATATTTTAACAATGGCTGTCTTTGATTGCGTTATGAAACTTACACTATAGCAATTAGCGTTAAACTAAGATTGCTGTGGCCTTTTATTTGGCCTACTTATGCTTCTTCTTTATTTATGCAAATTAGTCTTCGGAATCATGTATATGCATTTCGACGGACTTCTATGTTCAATATATCGGTGCATTTATGTGACGGAAGTCAACGGGAAAGAAAATAGTGCGCCGTTGCTATATAAACAATATATCTGGTAGCAACATGTGATGATACATAGTTTACGTTGCATGCTTGCTATTACAATATATATGAAGCTAAAAGCAGCGCTTTCGCGAGTATATACTATAGATAGAACAATCGGCTAATGATCAGATGAACATTGATGCTATTTGATTGTGACTGTCAATGACTATTGACTGGAACCTAATGTGATCTAGGGCGCCGCCATGTTAGTATGACGTATTCAGTTTAGATTATTTCTGAATACTTTCTAGATACGATACCATGAATTGATCGAGATCTTGCGAATGCCTATAACAATTACATTGGATTACACTAGGACAATATTATTACTTTGTGACTATATATCATGACAACAGTTTACACAGCTACACGTTGCCAAAGTCCCCCCGGTTTCCTGTTTGCTGAATCGGAAATCCTCGTTGTTACTTTAAAAGGTTTCGTTCAAATTAAAATTGATCGGATGCTTATTGACATTCAGAGGAATAGCGGCAATTATTCATCCGCTCCATTATTGCTCGTAAATATTTTGAACACACACAAATGGGTAGTACCAGAGCCGTATTTTCCAATTATGGCGTATTCTCTATAGACATGCGCAATACACAAACGACAATATTAAATAATGGATGCTGATGGAATGGACCTGCTTATTCCATATTGATAAACTTTAACAATATATAATTGGCAAAATAGACAGATGCGCGTCGTCTGGTTCATTAATTATAGGTAATCTGTATTCGTATCAGGGAATGAAACGAATTGAAGTTCTCTTAATCCAAATGTTTATATTTGTAAGAGAAAATTATTGCTTGCCAGTTGAGAGTAAGCGATCGCTAACCGTAATACATTGTTGTTCAATGTGCCTCATAAAATGTTTATTTAGTATAATCTTACAAGAAGCTTCAGCTTAATAGCTGCTAAATATACGTTAAAAGGACACAGTGGAATCATAAAGTACTTATCAAGCGTTAAAATTAATCCTCGATGTTAACATCCAGTATTACATTAGGCGGTCCCGCCTTAATTCCATTAAGCGATGGAAAATCTTATATTAGCAGTATTTTATAAAGGATATTTCGACAATAAAACATGTTGAAAAACATTTTTTAAAGAAATATGCGATGACGTGTTTAACATTACCGATTACATGTTTTAATTGTATAATATGCAAAATGTTTAAGCCGAAATTAAGGTTTTATTTCATACACCAGCCAATTCGTTTTCGCTTCGTGGATAAGGGGTTTGATTGGGTATGGCAGTTAATATTCGGACCACGTTATGAGTCAGTTTTATTTAAAATGAGCTTGTATGTAATTAAATAAAAGGTGCTGATTGGTTATTGGGGAAGTCTTAAAAATCCTATACAATACCTCTGACGTCATGTACGTCAATCGTTAAGACGTCGTTTTAAACGCCAGAGAACAAGTTAACCGTTGAGACGTCATTTTAAACATCAGATGCAAAACAACAACGCAATGAAATATGTTATTTTAAACGACGCTGCGTTCCAACAACAAATATACATAGGATGAAGCTGTATATTCTTCTCGTCTGATGTTGAGAGATAGGCATAACATGTAAGTTGTGAGAATTTGTATTTTGTGCAATCTCCCGGCCAAAATGTGTATCATGATACACAAAACTCCCTGTCAGATAAGAAATAAAATATTTCGAGCGGGTTTATATTGTGTGAGATCAAAACCTGGTGTTTGGGACTTGAAATACATCGAAACACATTGAAACCGCGGGCTTGCGGCATTGATGAATTTCAAGTCGCGGTTTCAATGTGTTTCGATGTATTTCAAGTCCCACCCACCAGATATTGATCTGGGACAATATAAACCCGTTGGAAATATTTTATTTCTTAATTATGTCGCGTTATCAAGTTGATTCGTATACATTCGAGTGCCAAAAAAAACAGGTTCTAAGACAAAATGTGCGCTATCCCTCTCATCGAAACAACCAAAGCAGACCGATTGTCCTGGAAATATCATTGTAGTAATTCTAAGTGTCGTCTGCCATCGGTGCAACGGAAGAAACATTTGGAATGTCAATTTCTATTAGTATGGCTTACTCCCTCGATAGAACAATAATGACTCATATACATATTTTTGAGATTAAGGTAATATGTTTGTTATATCGAGACACATTTGCCTCGTTACAAACCCGTTGTCGGTGATGCATTCTGGTTAGTTGATTTTGTTTCAGTAAAGGGATTGTCGTAGATTTACGATGCTGAAGCTGCTTTAACATCGTAACTGTAAAACGATTGCTTGGGGTTGGGGAGGGGGATTGAGGGCATTTATAAAAAGGAAGAAGTTTAATCATTACATAATAGAAACGGAGGCCTTCTATAGGTAATACGTATAGCATTATATTTCGAGTGTCAGCAATTTATATGCTTCTAGGCCCTCATATGCGATTTATACTGCTTCTCTGCCTTCATATGCGATTTATACTGCTTCTCAAGAGCAGTAGGTAGAATAAATATACGATAATTATATGCTATTAAAGTAGCTATCCCGCCAACAACTTCCAAATGTTACAACCTATGTACAACGCTTCTAACCTACCGACCACGAGGTTGATATATAACGTACATATTGTGAGAATCAAAACCCTGTAAACACAAACGGCTTTTTTAACCGGCATGTCAAACTCCAAAACTGGAGGGTCGAAATAAGAGTTAACAACTCATCAGTCGTTTTACGCATATTCCGCCACGGTTTATTTTAAGAATCCATGAATAAACGTATACGTTTAATCAACAAATATACATTATATATGAACTGAGCACATGGATAGAGTTTTAATAAATGGAATAGAGTTTTGATAAATGGTTTTGTTGTGTTATTTTGCCGTTATTTGGCGCGTAAGTTTCTTTAATGTTTTGTACGATAGCTCTAATGGTTTCTACAAAAGGTCATTGCGCTATATCTGTACAATTTGTTAGTTATAGCAAGGCTGAAATATACTGGCAGTTATTGAACGTGTTTTCAGATTTGTGAAAATTATATCATAAGCAGGAACAAAGGAAAACCATTAGAGCTGTGGTACAAAATGTTATTTGTATATATACATATTTTCTAAACACAAACATCCAACATGTAGCATTGTCCCTTCATTCAAAGTCTTTGTTTCACAGTACAGCGGTTTATAGTTTTCGTTTAATAAACACTAGTATCACATTTTATGTTGATAACAGTACAGCTGTTTTATTGTTTCCTTTTAATATAAACTAATGTCACATTTCATGTTGATAACAGTACAGATGTTTTATAGTTTCCATTTAATATACTCTAGTATAACATTTTATGTTGATAACATTACAGAAGTTTTATTGTTTCCGTTTGATAATGTTGACAACAGTACAGCTGTTTTATTGTTTCCATTTAATATACACTAATGTCACATTTCATGTTGATAACAGTACAGGTGTTTTATAGTTTCCATTTGAATACTCTAGTATCACATTTTATGTTGATAACAGTCAGATGTGTTATTGTTTCCGTTTAATATTATTAGTTATTAGGATTCTTGACAGGGGACATAGGCTCACAAACCCTGCCTGGAAAGTATATTCACCCGAGCCCTTAGGCGAGGGGGAATATATATTTCCAGGCAGGGAATGTGAGCCCATGTTCCCTGTCAAGAATCCTAATAACAAATTTGTCATACTTCAAAGTTGTAACTATTTATTTAAGAAAAAAAACAGCAAAAGACAGGATTTCATTTTTATTTCGCCAATTTCCCCGTAACGTGCCTCTAACTAGACGTTGTTTACTTTCGTGACGTCATCGCTCGAACGTCGTTACTTTTTGCGGATTTTTTAATAAAATAAACGTATTTTATCACTATGTTAATGTTTTAATTATCTGTAAAATTACCAAAAAAAATACACTTATGATTATTTCAGACTTTTACACACAGTGGAAAGCGCAGTAAAGATAAAGGAAGGAAACAATCGGCGGTTTACAAAACGAATCGGCAACGTTATCGTCGCCATTTTGTTTTTGTGTATTGGAGTAATGGGGTACCTACGGGGAATTCGTCCTATGTTCACGTCTCGAGACGTAGACATGGGCTCATGTCTACGGCGCATTGACCAATGCAATCCTGAAAATTTTCTTTGCAGTATGACAAACACTAATGTCACATTTCATGTTGATAACAGTACAGCTGTTTTATAGTATCCATTTAATATACTCTAGTATCACATTTTCTGTTGATAACAGTACAGCTGTTTTATAGTTTTCATTTAATATACTCTAGTATCACATTTTATATTGATAACAGTACAGATGTTTTATTGTTTCCGTTTAATATACCCTAATGTCACACTGCATGTTGATAACAGTACAGCTGTTTTATAGTTTCCATTTAAAATACTCTAGTATCACATTTTATGTTGATAACAGTACAGCTATTTTATAGTTTCCGTTTAATATACACCAGTATCATTTATGTTGATAACAGTACAGATGTTTAATTGTTTCCGTTTAATATACACTAATGTCAAATTTCATGTTGATAACAGCACAGCTGTTATTGCTTCTATTTAATATACTCTAGTATCACATTTTATGTTGATAACAGTACAGATGTTTTATTGTTTCCGTTTAATACACTAGTGTCACATTTCATTTTGATAACAGTACAGCTGTTCTATAGTTTCCATTTAATATACTCTAGTAACACATTTTATGCTGATAACAGTACAGATGTTTTATTGTTTCCGTTTAGTATACGCTAGTGTCACATTCCATATTGATAACAGTACAGCTGTTTTATAGTTTCCATTTAATATACTCTAGAAGCACATTTTATGTTGATAACAGATCAGCTATTTTATAGTTTCCGTTTAATATACACCAGAATCATTTATGTTGATAACAGTACAGCTATTTTATAGTTTCCGTTTAATATACACCAGTATCATTTATGTTGATAACAGTACAGATGTTTAATTGTTTCCGTTTAATATACACTAATGTCAAATTTCATGTTGATAACAGCACAGCTGTTATTGCTTCTATTTAATATACTCTAGTATCACATTTTATGTTGATAACAGTACAGATGTTTTATTGTTTCCGTTTAATACACTAGTGTCACATTTCATTTTGATAACAGTACAGCTGTTCTATAGTTTCCATTTAATATACTCTAGTAACACATTTTATGCTGATAACAGTACAGATGTTTTATTGTTTCCGTTTAGTATACGCTAGTGTCACATTCCATATTGATAACAGTACAGCTGTTTTATAGTTTCCATTTAATATACTCTAGAAGCACATTTTATGTTGATAACAGATCAGCTATTTTATAGTTTCCGTTTAATATACACCAGAATCATTTATGTTGATAACAGTACAGCTGTTTTATTGTTTCCGTTTAATATACGCTAGTGTCACATTTTATGTTGATAACAGTACAGCTGTTTTATAGTTTCCATTTAATATACTCTAGTATCACATTTTATGCTGATAACAGTACAGCTGTTTTATATTATCCGTTTAATATTCACTAGTATCACATTATATGTTGATAGTAATATTTAACTTCGCACCATAAATAACACGATGAGAACTAAAGGAAGGTTTATTATTATGGGAAATAATTGATAAAACATATAATTACCTTGTTTTACATATTTCTTCTTTGCTCTTCATGATGCCATCTGGTCAATACGTTTGTATGCAGACCGCGGTCCTAAAACCATTTATGTCAAACACAATGTATCCTTACACATAGACTCGGTGTGATATGACAACTATTTTATGGTGATAAGAGCCGGATGCAAGTGTTGGACCGGACAATCGGACCAGAAAAGGTCTCATCTTTTTAGAGGCACGAAGACCTATAGCTAGCTTGAATACCAACGCCCACACTGCTTGTGCCAATTTTGTTAGTATTTGGTCTGGTCCACCCAGGGGATTTAGATATGCACATGTCGCACATGTCACTATATTGTCTGTGAGCACTGTTAACGCTTTGCCTTTTAGAAGCGAACTGAATGATTTTATTCCTAGATAAACTGCTGCTAACTCCCGAAAGTTTGATGGCATAGAAGCGATTTACCTGTCCCAAAGTCCATGTGTTTCCTGTGTTCCTATGCAAGCTCCCCATCCAGTGGCTAATGCGTCTGTCTCCATTCGAATCGACTCTTTGTGTGGTTTTAGAATGAACCCATTCCAAGATTATAGAGCACTGATCCACCATGTTAGGTCCTGCAATGTTGGGGTATCTATTTATAGATTGAGTCCCACGATGAATATTTAGATAATAATCTATATGTATTCCTAACAATAGTTTAGTAGGTAAAGCTGTTTTGGACATACTGATACACTGGCCAAATGTCTTTTAGTGCAAGCACGATTTATCTTTAACATCGGAATGCCATGCTCCCCGATGGAGTCTACTGAATAGCAAATGAAATTAATTCTTGTCTTTGGAACAGGTGAACACTTCTCTTCTGGTTTTCCATATTTTCTGGTGTTGCTATAACTAAAATAGCATCAACATTAATGACAACTCTAATACCATCTTCCCTCAAACACTGAGTGTCAGGTTTTACAATTTTACAGAAAAAGTATGGACTAGACGATAGTCCAAATGGGAGAACCCGCCATTGATAATAAGCTGCCCGCCAGTATATCCCAAAATAGTTTCTATCATTTTTCCTAACCAAAACATGATGAAAATTTGAATTGAATTGGGTTTTAAGGCGCACCAACACATGAAAGTTTATATGGCGCCTAACAGGCACGAACATGCAAGCTCATCCTCCATGTACATCGAGATAAAGTATGGAGAATGGGCCTAGGACCATCTCACCCTGAACTACAGAGTTGCTGCAAATTCTATTGTAGACACTCCATTTACGTTGGAGCCACGTTTATTGTTTTTCTGCCACTGCTCTTAGTGATATGAGCGAGATGGCACCTGAAACAATACAGGGGTCATGATGAAGATCTTTAAGGAGCATGAACAAAAATGACAAAATGAATATGAATGGGGGTTGGGTGGGGGGTCCTACCCCTCTGCATGTGACGGTGTGTTTGCAATGGTTGTATTCTACCCCGGCAACCACACGGGGAACATGATGAAAAACATTGTTTAGATCTGCAGATATAAAATGATCGTTATGTTCAAGCAACCCAAGAACTGTATCAATATTCTCGTAAACAAATTTAGCAGGTGTACAAGAATTATTATTTTTTTCTTAAATCACGAACTAGTCGGAGCTTATTACCTTCTTTGGGGCACAACACTAATGAAAGAAACACACAGTGGTTTTATATCAAATTTTTCTATAGCACCCTGTGCTACCAAGCTGCCAATTTCAATATCTACAAACTTAATGTATTTGCCACTTAAAGGTTTGTTTGGTTTTCAAAATCCCTGTGGTTTATTATCATAAGATATTGACACACCGTTATGAACCCACTCATGAATTAACGGATTATCAGTCAATGATTTTCACTTGGCAAAATTGTAAAAGAAATTGACTGCAACAAAGACACTTTGATTGATTGTAATCAGCAAATTTAGGAACACACATTACTATCAATTAATGTAAAATCAACATATTAATAATCACGAACCCACTATACTCCTTAGTAATACAACTCTTTATAATGTTTATGTGCATATGAACAAACTGAACAAACGATTAAACTGTCAAACTCCCACAATGTGCACTGCACACAATGTTATTGTTCGTCGTTTGTTGACACTGGGAATTCCTGGTCACGTGATCTGACGTCATGGTATTTCCTCGAAATGTGCCGGTCGTAGTACGCAAACTTCTTCCACGACCTCGCCAACGCACGCTCGATTGGCTGATGTTGTTATTTTAGCGATGTTTGAGAATCGTCGCTGTTCTATCCATGGCGCTGATGTTCTCCCCACGTACATCTGTCTGACCGCTCATAAATGACCTGTACTAGCTTGCCCAATCTTTGTCATAGCTGTACACTTTCATCTTGCACGTACTTCATCAATGATGTAAACACAATTAAACAGTCATAAAGCTCTTGCTGTCTGGAGTCATGGCCAACTTCTTCGTGGGACGATGTTAACATTTTTAAACCAGTTTCACAATATTTAGAAACCTCTGACAGTCCTGAACAACTGGTGCGTCCTCCGATTTTACGTTTTTTCTCGCGGTTGAGAAAATCAAGTCCGAATGCAATTTTCGATCTGAGTATTTTTCTCTCACTTCTGTGAAGGCATTCTGAAGTTCATAGCTTCTGGGTACCGAATCCCTTTGCCTGATGGCAGCCGCTCTGTGTCGGGTTGTGTGTACGCAAACTGAGGCAATTGATTTCACAAGGCTGACACGCTTCTACCCGTTCTACCCGTTGTATTAATCCACCAAAGTGAGCTCTTAAATTCCGCAATTCGTGCACAATTTCGTTAACAACTTCACTATTTATTATTATAATATGTCCATTATTTTCGTGAGACATAATCCGTTTTTCACACTTATTTCTATTTTTTCAGTGTTCAAGTATGTGGTCAAACAAAACTTTGTCCTCACGACGTGGAAGCACCGATGAAAGACGCATGCCCAGACCGTATGACGTCACGTACCGTTCTGGTTCATCAATATTTATGGTCGTCTGCATTGTCAGACCGACATTTTGACATCTACCATTTTTAAGTGTCGATTCTTACGGATGGTGGGAGGTGTACAGTACTGGTTCTACCCAGGAAAGGTGGGTGGTCTGCCTCCACCACAAAAAATCGACCGATATATATAAACTTACCTGTGCTGAAAATGACGTAAAACACCATACAAACAACATTTAAAGCAGCGTTAACTCATAACATCTTATGTTCTTCTTTTGAGAGATGTCTGGATGATCGGGACTAACGTTATTATCGTGGCAAAGTCATCCAGCGTCTGATGCTGGAATATTTCAAAAAGCGTTATATTTCGCTTTTATTTTTTACTTCCAAAACATATGTATTTATTTTAATGAAAATGTCCCAGTATTTCAGTGGTAGGCACGAACACATACACAGCTGTCAGTATAATAAGATCTTGATAATTGTTATTAGAAGTATACCATTTAATGTGTGTCTCTGATTATCTTTGGTACCGCTTAAAACCGGTGCTAATGGGCGTAAGAGATGTCACACCCTATATTACCTCTCATAAACAGTCTGAATAAAACAGAGTCTGCTACTTTTCTCTCTTGTTTTTGTTTGTTGCTTCCAAGGGATCACCTTTTCCGTATTTATCGACATTCACACTAGCGTTTGTTTAGTGCTGTGTGGCGGCTGTAAAAAGTCGACCCGACTACAAATCAGTAGTGTTATTACTTACTGGTCCTTTGGGATCAACAAGCTCAATCTTTGTGACTTTAGAGTAGGATACCGGTTAAGCCGGTGCTAGGGGGCGTGAAAAGTGTTGCACCTTTTATTACCATTCATGAACAGACTTGATTCCAAAGGATCCCCAATTCAGTATTTATTGACATTCACACTGGCGTTTGTTTAGTGCTATGTGGCGGCTGTAAAAACCTCGCCTCGCCTAAAAATCAGTTATGTTATTACTTAGTAGTCCTTTGGGATCATCAAGATCAATCTGTGTAGCTTTAAAGTGGAATACCACTTTAGCCGGTGCTAAGGGGCGTGAGTGGTATTGTACCTTATATTACCTCTCATGAACAGACCCAATAAAACCGAGTCTGCTACTTTTCTCTCTTGTTTGTATTTGTTGCTTCCAACATGACCAAGAGTTCATTTTTTCAGTATTTATTAGTATCTTAAAATCTTAAATATAAATACACATTAAAGTCTACAAAACGCCAAGTAATGCATTGTTTACATAATGTGTACTCATGTGTAATCTAACTAGAATTAAAAAAGAGTATAATAATGGACCTTTGGAAACGGCCGAGCACGAGGTTACACCCAATCTACACGTTTTGCCAGCCATTTTGTGGCGTCGCATACTTGGCTGCTTTCATCATTCCTTGTAATTATTGTTTGTTTCGAATTTGTATTTTTGGTTGGGTGTGCTCTGTGAATGCTACATTTCTTGTTCGACTGATACACCTTCTTTCGTAATACACACTGTTTATAAACGAATTCAAACGTCAGTACCAGTCTGGAAATACGTCTGTCTTTGTCGCCATTTTGTTGAGCCTAGTATGAGTTACCAACTCAACATCTTTTGACAGATATTCAAGTATGTTAATAGCGTCCATGTAGAATTATGTATTAATAGGCTCATAGTTATTCAGTATACATGTATGTTTTATATATGGTATAACGTTGTTTTTTTAAATAGAATTTTGTTGTAACAGTTCTGTCACTTTTTATGTTTTAGTCAAAGTAACGTAACCACCTTACCATTACGCTACTGTCATTACGTTACTATCAATCAAAGACAAAAGTGTAAACATATTAAACCGGAAGATTCATGTAAAGATATTCAAGACTATGTCAGTTCTAACATTTATCTTTTTCAAATGCCATCTGAACTGAACACAAAACGGAGGACAACCCTCAAATCGATTTCCTTAGTGAAGACGTTATACGCTGTCAGGTAATAACATGAATTAATTGCAAAACTCATTGCTACCCTAATTCCTGGCACAGGGCTGAACATTCGGACAGCTAGGACTGAACATTCGGACAGCTAGGGCTGAACATTCGAACAGCCAGGGCTGAACATTCCGACAGCTAACTGTATACGTTCCGAGTTGTTTTGTTCCCTGATGTTTTTTTAAGGAAAATAAGACGCCTTGTAGTGACACATATCTTGTACATCTTTTTATATTTTTGTTTTATAAATATTGATATATAAAAACAGTTATGACAAGGAATGAAACATGGTATCCGGAAACAATTATCACTAACATAAAAATCAGAAAAATGGTCCTCTATAAATCACAGCACACAAACGCAATGGCACCGGAGATCCGCACTGTACCACAAAGAGCAAATTAAATATACAACGAAATAGACAATACACAACAGCTTTCTGGGACACACGTGTACATTTATTTGCATTGTCTTGGTATTTATGAAAAATGAAATGTTAACAATACAAATTTAAGGAAGTGTCAAAGCTTTTACTTGGCATATCTGCCCATTACCGTTACAAAGCATAACATCAGTTATTATATTTACGATCATTTATACATGTATATATACATCCTTTTTTCAGTCAATTATTTTTCCCAGTCAAATGGTTTTCTTACTTAATACATACTGAAATGGGTATCTCTTGAAAGCAAAAAGCAAAAACAAGTGATAATAGTGTCAGACTAGGTTTTATTGAGTCTGTTTATGAGAGGTAATATAAATTGCAACACCCCTCAAACCCCTAATATCAGCCTTTAATGATGATATTTACGTAGAAATTTAAGTAAACAGATGAATGTGAATCAAAATATAAATATTAAAGTTGGTCTACCAAAAAGGAAAAGAAAATACATAATATCGACATTGTTTTTAATGATTTCAATAATTATATAGACATTTATAATGACACATATTGATTTTATAGCATTACTAAATAACTATTGTCATACTGCAAAGAAAATTCTCAGGATTTCATTGGTCAATGCGCCGTAGACATGAGCCCATGTCTACGTCTCGCGACGTGAACATATGATGAATTCCCTGTTACTCAAATACACAAAAACAAAATGGCGACGATAACGTTGCCGATTCGTTTTGGAAACCGCCGATTGTTTCCTTCCTATCGCTTTTCTCCGCTTTCCACTGTGTGTAAAAGTCTGAAATAATCCTAAGTGTAATTTTTTTGGCAATTTTACACATAAAAAACATTAATATAGCGATAAAATACGTTTATTTTATTAAAAAATCCACCAAATGTAACGACGTTAGAGCGATGACGTCACGAAAATAAACAACGTCTAGTTAGAGGCACGTTACGGGGAAATTGGCGCAATAAAAATGAAATCGTGTTTTTGGCTGTTTTTTTCCTTAAATAAATGGTTACAACTTTGAAGTATGACAAATTCGTTATTAGGTTTCTTGACAGGGAACATGGGCTCACATTCCCTGCCTGGAAAGTATATTCACCCGAGCCGTTAGATACATATTGATTTTATAGCATTACTAAATAACTAATATCCAAACGTGAAGCTATTTTCATATTATGCCCTCGAAATAGTCTAGCACTATCTACCTAAACGCTACTTTGTCAAAATTGCAAGTCGGATAGCACTGCGAAATAAAGTTATATCAATATTACATTATAAGAAAACATTAGATATATCTTCAATTCGGCGCACAACTTACGCTTGACTTCAGTAGTATAATAATTATTATAACTGATGTGTTATTGCCCGAAATATAGACAATTGCAAGTCGGTTAATACTATCAATAGCCAGTGTAGGAAACATTCTACAGAACCCCAATTCGGCACGCTTATCTTCAACATCACCCTATGAACACATTTATATAATTATAGTTGGTGCGTTATTGCCAGATATGTTTAACCTATATTTCATAGACATAGACATGAAAACTCAAATATCGGTAGGAATGCTTTGGACTGAAGATCAGTACATATTTTAGCAATAACTACATACAACCTTTTAGCATATATACTACTTAAAAGAGTATGAGTGTGGACCTTTGGAAGCGGCCGAACACGACACATACGAAATATTGCTGTCTCGGTTTGATTGAGACTGTTCATGAACGGTAGTGACATATGCTAGCTACCGCTCACGCCCTCTAGCCCTGGGTTGAGCAGAACTCAATATTCATAAAAATCAATGGTACATAATTTTAACAATCCCAAAGATGGCATGCATATGGCGGTGGACATAGAGATATTTTCTTCCCCAATGTCCAGCGGCGTATGGTCCCATTATCTAACAAAATACTATGCCCCGAAGAGCGAAATAAACAAAATGGAATTTAGTTGGGAGCAACGGTTATGAAGCCTGCGTATCACAAGTAACAGCCAAAAGACTAAATTAAAAAGCAGACAACATATCCTATGAGTGGTTAAACAATACCCAGAGCCTTTTATCGACCGGAGTAGTGGAACCACCGAATCGAAAATTAAGTAAGAAAACAAACGCAATTGAAAATGTACCACCGATAACTAAATATAAATATCAGGCTCAGCGATCTGTAAACTATTTGCTCGCAATAATTATTTGCATACTTGTTTTTCATTATTTGTTTACAATATAATATACTGTGTTTAAAATATGCATACATATAAAACGCACGCATAAACAGTGGACAGACAAACAGACAAACAGACAAACAAACAAGCAAACACATTTTTTAAAGAGATATTACATCCACCAATTTAAATACAACACCATTCATTTGCACACTAATTCGTAAGAATATACAAAAACACTTTACTCCAGAATTTCTAGTATGTCGATGTTTGAGTGCTTTATTTCATAACCCAATACACCATTTATATTCTCATCAATTTGCAGAAGCATTATTTCAGTAGATCTACTTTAACGGTCACTGAATAATTAGCCAACGTTTGGTGAGGTTATATTTTATGGCATTGACTGGTATGACGTCTATTTTGTATCACATATCATTGTTTATTGGAGTGTTATAAATCCATCACTTAATCATCTATATATATAAATACATATCGTTATACCACAACTGTTTTACAATATATTTTCGTAGAAAGATAACTTTCAAATTGTTCTTCATTGTTTTGTCTTTTTCGACAATTTAAAACATTGTCTTGCGGTCACTTAACAATCTCTGTATTCGTGAATATAATATCATAATGTTATTTGTTTATTAATCAATTGCGATTAACATGTCAATGATGTTTATCGGTCATGTTACTATCCGACAGCGTCATCTTATGCAGCCAGACGATTCCTTTCCGGAAGTTTAAACACCCTTATAGCATTGTCGCTGAAATGGCCTTGGCATCTGCACAGGTGTAAATGATTTAATTGAAAATAACACCTCAGAAAAACTGGTGTACATTAACTACCATATAACGGAAGTTAGAGTATAGCAGATATATAAAAATGTCATGCTACAAAACAAATAGAGTATGGTCTCATCTCGTTGATTAATTTACCGAGATGGGCTACGACCACCTCGATGTTTAAATCAACCAACTCGATGAGCTACGGTCATCTCGATGTTTAATCAACCAACACGATGAGACCATATTATATCTATAACTTAGGTTCTAATTACTCTGTAGCCATTGGAAACAAACACAGTGATTTGGTCGTCATTTGAATAAGTAAAAGACAGTGTTTGGTCTTAGCGTTTTGGTTCATTTAAACATTTTATAATTAACCAACCCACTGAGACTCTGTTTTGTATTATGTTTGTGCATATGGTGTACATATGGCGTACACTGTCACTGTCGGAATAACTATCGTTCTCTAAATCTCTAAACTTAATTTACTGGAAGTTAGAGCATGGTATATCTCCACCCCTGTAGTTATTCCGAAATAAACGATTTAATGATTTGCCTTCATTAAAGGATACATCTCCAACCATACTACAATACACTAGTATATGTATATCCAGTGTTTAAACATCATAAACAAAAAGATAATTGTCAAGGGATGTGACTTTAATAGTTTGAGCAAAATCGTCATGATTATGGAATATTGGATGGATATATTAGATCCAAGAACATGTAAACAATATAACGGATACTTAGCTTTCGGTCCGTTTTGGTTTGTTTGCTTTTGAGAATCAGAATCTTGTTGCTTATTTACTAATTCAGCCTGATAATGATTTTCCGTTTCTGAATTGTCATCGCAGTAATCACTTTGCCAAAGGCAAAAACACTTAAAATAAAGTTAGAGAATAGCTGATTAAGGAAAACACAAATTGAGGGAAATAAAAATCCTTCTCTTAATATTTGAATATGATTATCGGTTTCAGATGAAAAGTCGAAGGGCTTGCATTAAACGTTTGTCATACAGGGAGGAGGGAACTCCAATTGCCCATTGTATTTTAAAAACGGCAACACTTATTTGTTCTTTGTTTTTCTTTCCGATAATAACATTAACATGCGCACCTGTAATAACATGCCTTTTTCGAAAGCAGATTAAACGAAGTAGTTTTCAGTATCAACTGAAACACGGTCACCAATTTACTATTTTAATTATCTTTGTTTTAAACCGATGTTATCATTTCACAGTCGGAAGCTATTCGTTCGTCGTCATCGTCTGGTGCAATATCTGATCTCTGTTTCTGTCGGCGTTTACACCGGGCTATCTGGTCTTTCCTACGACGCGGTCTTGGGTCTAATGCTAGAGTTTCTAAACGATCCTGTAAGAAGAAAAAACAGATTGCTGACATCTCCTTCAATGAAATTAATTATAATGTTTTACCCTAACTATTATTTAAAATTCGGAAAAAATAAATGTGGCAAATACATTTATCCTGTTATTTACTGGTGAGCTACATTCCTCGGCACCTTATGGCTACTGGCCTTCCCTACACTATCTGTGTACTACATTCCTTGGCGCCTTATTCCTCGGCGCCTTATGGTTAGAGCGTCTCCGTGACGGAGGGTTTAACCACAGGAATCGGACATATTGTAAACGCATGTTATAAATCACACTGACTATCCACTACTAGTATATTAAAATATATTTTTATGAAATTATATACAAACGTGGACCTACATATGGGGATACTGTACCGTGTTTACAATACGTCCGATTCCTATGGTTTAACGATGTTGCGTTGTAAACCTTCTCGCCTCTCAGCTTCTGCGGGTTCTAGTGAGGAAGTGTCGATTCTTACGGATGGCGGAAGGTGTACAGTACTGGTTCTACCCAGGAAATGTGGGTGGTCTACCTCCACCACGAAAATATTGACCGTTATATATAACCTTACATGTGTTAAAAATGACGTAAAACATCACAGAAATCCTTATGGTTACTGGCCTTCTCTACAATATTTGTGTACTACACTCGTCGGCGCCTTACGTAACTGGCCTTCTCTACTTAAGCAATGTATTACAATCATTGGAGCCTTATGACAACCGGCCTTCTCTACAAGATCAATGTACTAGAGGCATCGGCGCCATATGGTAACTTACCTTCTCTACTAGATCAGTGTACTACAGACTTCGGCGCCATATGGTAACTGATCTTCTCTACTAGATTAGTGTACTACAGACATCGGCGCCATATGGAAATTGACCCGCTCTAATAGGTCAGAGTACTACAGTCCTCGGCGCCTTATGGTAATTGGCCTTACCTACAATATCAGTGTACTATAGTCATCAGGCTATATGGTAACTTACCTTCTCTACTAAATCAGTGCAATGCAGACATCGGCGCTATAAGGTAACTGACCTTTTCTACCAGATCAGTGTACTACAGACATCGGCGCCATATGACAACTGACATTCTCTACACTGTCAGTGTACTACTGTACTACTGTCTTCGGCGACTTATGGTAACTGTCATTATCTACAATGTCAGTGTACTACAGTTCTCGGCGGCTTATCGTAACTGCTATTAACTACAATATCAGTGTACTTCAGTTCTCGGCGCCTTATGGTAGGTCTCATTATCTACAATGTCAGTGTACTACAGTTCTCGGCGCCTTATGGTAACTGGAATTATCTACAATGTCAGTGTACTACAGTTTTCGGTGCCTTATGGTAACCGTCATTATCTACAATGTCAGTGTACTACAGTTCTCGGCGCCTTATGGTAACTGGCATTCTCTACTAAATCTGAGTACTACAGTCCACGGCACCTTATGATAACTGGCCTTTTCTACTAGATCTGTATATTACATTCATCGGTGCTTATGGTAACTGGGCTTCTATACAATATCAGTGTACTAAATTTCGAGGTGCCTTATGGTAACTGTTCCTTCTCTACAATATCAATGAACTACAGTCCTTGGAGCCTTGTGATAACTGGCCTTCTCTACTAGATCTGCATATTACAGTCATCAGTGCTTATGGTAACTGGGCGTCTATACTGTACAAGATGACCTTCTCAACAAGACGAAGTGACTACAAAAATCGGCTCACTATGGTTAATGACCTACTGTTCTAGATGATCTTCTCTGCAAGATAAGTGGACTACATATGTCGGCACATTATGGTAACATACCTTTTCTACTAGCTGACTGACGATTACTGTTTTTGGCGATAATGGTTACCGACAGCTACAAGATGTATTAACAACCGATAATGATGACCTATGGCTACTGACCTTCTCTACTAGATGAGTGGATGGTTGTGAATCAAGAGATCGGTCGTCCAAGTCAGCTTCAAAACCGTGAGCTTTAAGGGTTTTCTTTTTCTCCTTATTCTTGAATATATTTCTGACCTATAAACATATATCGAATATACTATACGAATAATGCCATCATATAACTTTGATAATTGACTATTATACATATTGACACAACAACTATTTTGTTGTACAATTTAAAGTCACTTAATATGGTGGTGAGACACGTTAACATGAATGTACAAGAAACATTAATATTGGAATCAATTACACTATATAAATGAAATTAGACCTTTATGACAATTGGTACTTGTTTTATGATTAGTATATGAACTACAGGTGTGGTAAAACAATAGCATAATTTGTACATGGAATTTGTTTAAGAGACACGCGGCACTCTCGATGTATTTCTGTGGCCTTAATATTAGTACAATGATGTATTTATTGAGTGTCAGTTTTACCTCCAAGCTGAGTTTAGTTAAGTAGATAAATGGGAAATGATGTGTACATTTTCCATGTTTTCTTCGGAGTTTATCTCCAGATTTTACTGAACTACACACTTAGATATTTGTTAAAATAATTTGTTTCGAACGTCTTTAGAAATTACTACATATGATTTGCAAATATTTAAGATATATTTATAGTTTATATTTATTGTGTAAAAAACCTGCATGTGATACTGCGATTAGTCTATGAACTAAGATTGCCATTTGTCTATGAAACATAAAACATCCCAAAATTCACGTGTGTCCTTGATAAGATATAACATCATACCTCTTCATTCAGCAGTAAATAGAAGACTAAGAAAAACGAGCCCTGAAATGAATTGAGAATGTTATTTCGTTAATGTAAAGGAAGTGCAACATACACAGAACGAAAACCATCAAACAATCAAACTAATACTAATGAGTAAAAACATTGACAGTTGCCTCTCCTAACAACTCTTCTTTTAAGCCTGCGATACAAATTAAATAATGTGATTTTCTTTTTACATTTATTGCGAATGTTTGAACATGAAAACCGCATTATTTTGCAAACAAATTTAATTTCACAATATGTTCCGGCATATCTTCAGTACCTGTTTTTGTTATAAAAATACCAAATATTTGTTTGGAAATATATAAGATTACAAGCATAAAGTCCAAGTAATCCAACTGTTTGGACCTGGTCATAGTCTGACATTTATTCAGCAGAGACTATTTCGACAAAGGCGTGACCTGAATTCCAACCCCACCCTATCCTAACCGTCATGATGTACTGAATAAAAATGTAACTATGTTATTACATCGCCTGTTTAATTAAAATGGCTAACGATGTGGAAAACATTAACATATATACTAGTCAACGTTTCTAAAACCCCACCTACATTGTTTTGTCAGATTACATCACGCTTGATTGGAGATACGGTTGAACTGCAAAATAACGATTTACTTTGTCTCCTCTGATCGCATGATCAAATTTTGAAGCTTTCAAGTCGATGTGTTTACTTTAAAATAAATTTAAACAATTATACAACTGGGTACTTAAGTATTTTGTTAAGTATACGTATTTCTGGAAATAGCAAAGTCAGATTCTTTGCCAAGCTTTCTAATGTTAACGGATGTAATGAATAACGCATATACCTGCAGACAATTAAACAGTCCAAAGATATACTTGAGAATTCTATCCGACATTTTCAATGATATGAAAGCAAACGACCACACAACTGTAATAAGTATTATTTGCGTCCAGAGTGCTTTCATCAAAAGTCTGAAATGGAAAAAAAGAACAATGATTTGTAGAAAATAAATAATTCGTGAAAAAGGCAATGTTGAAGTGTAAAAAATGTCGACAACACGCTAGGTTTTGACACTTATCATAATTATTACTAATTGGTTAGTATTATAATGCATCGATATTTAAGAAAAACATCTTTTAAAATAACAAAGAAAACATATAGCAAAGTCTTAATTTGATAGACTCTATGAATACTGTGAAGTTAATACTGAAAATACAAAAATAGTTGGTCAAGGGAAATGGTAGTATTAAAGAATTTGAAAGGTGGTATTATATTGGAAGTTTATTAGATGTCGTCGATGATTTTAATTATTTAGGCGTGGTTCTTAATTATACTCTCTCTGGCTCCTTTTCGTTAAATCTACAATGTCTTTGTGGAAGAGTCTTAAAATCAATGCTAATTTATTCTAAACAGTTACGGTTTTAATAATGTCTGGGATAATCCCATGAGTGTTAGTTCTAAACTATTTCCTTCAATATTTAAACAAAGATTAGTGGATAATTTCATGCAACAACGGAGATCTTATATAGAAGGCAGTAGAGTTTAAACGCGATATAAGGTGGTGAAAGACAATTTTGATTTTGAAACATATCTAGAAACAGTATCCTCCAAACAATTAAGAAGTGGTATAACAGAAATAAGATTATCCGCTCGTTGTTTATTATAGAAACAGGGAGATACCCAAGAGGGAGAACAGAGAGAAAAGAAAGACTGTGCGAAATTTGTAACACTAACAATATTGAAGACGAGCACCATTTTATTTTGATCTGTTCTACTTACTTAACATTAGAAACAAATGCATTCCTAAATATTAAACAACTAGATCAAGCTTGTTTAAATTTGTGGAATTGTTGCAGTCATTAAACAAAAATATATTCTTAATTTAAGTAAATTTATTTCCGATGCGCTTGTATTAAGGCTTTCTACATCCAATTTAACAGACTAAAATAACTAGATATCTTATTTCAGAACATCCTCGTTTATCATTGACATACCATAATATGTGTATTTTTGTTTGTTGAAATATGTATGAAGCAAAGAAAAACGTAATAATCATTTCGTTGTATATGCAATGTTAAAATATGTCACGTGAGTGTATATTATAATTGTCATTTAATTGTAATGATGAAAAACTGTAATAGTTTCAGTCAATGAAAGTATCTATCTATCTATCATATAAATTCCAAATTTCTATTTCCCATATAGGGAATATTCCAGTTCGGTAATTACTTAAACTATTATGTCCCTTTAAAATCTCGTCAGCTGTTAGCACAATTGGCTCACAGGAAGTTGGATATTGCAACTCTGCATGTCCAGGAGTAATAATTTGCATACCCACTAGTATGAACCCTTACTGTAAATCAATGTTAGACAGATCTAGGCAGATTAGGCCAATTAAAGCGCCCACTAGCGATTAGTCCAATTCATTCGCGCGTTTTTTTCACGTGCATAAAGTTGACGTTTGCGTGACGTCATGTTGTAAATACATGTACAACGTCAATTGTTGATGCACCTGTTACCATTTTTGACGTCACATGCTGCTTCTCAAAAGTTGAAAGTAAGACATTATTATGAAATTAATTTAGAAATAAGTGTTTTGAAAGTCTCGTTGAATCTCTCAAAATCTCGCCAAAATCGCCCAAAACGAGAGGGCGATTTTAAACGTCGTAGTTTCCCCAGGCCCTGGTTCTGGATCCGTGTAGCATAGCGTAGCGAAGAAATTAGAAGCGGGCCGGGTGACCGAGGCTACAACATAAATGGAGGTTTTTATTGTCAAAGTAGTGCATACACGATATATTTGTTCAATATTGATATAATGCAGGCCTATGAGGATGGAATTAGATGTGCATTCCCTATATTCAAGTGTGGCAGCTGTAGTGAAACATTGTATTGCATAATCAAGGTTCTAGATTTACACTTGTTTGGTTCTGCCATAGTCTTTATGTTAGAAAACTGTTTAGTGATACTAATGAGATTGTGTGAGTTTCATGATTATTTTAACTAACATGTTTAAGTTTTTCCCACCAGACTAGTCATTCGGATAATAATTAAAACCGATGTCCCATAAATAAAATTTATATTTTGACTATATTTTGTAAGTCGGTGTTAATGTCCGATACAATGTTTTATTAGCATTTTAAATCGGGGCACTTATAAGTGTCATATAGTGTATACAATATCTTAAAACGAGTCCGGATAGTGATGAACAATTATGACATTACATACAAATCAGTTGATGTTTCTTTGTGTGAATTATTTTACCATTACGTGGTCCGAGTATTAACTTTCATACCCCATCCAACCCCTTCTCCAAGAAGCGAAAACGGGATTGGCTGGGGTAACAAATAAAACCTTAATTTCGGCTTAAAATGTTTGCATATTGTACATGTTGTAAATTAAAACATGTAATAGGTAATTTTAAACAGGTAATTGCAGTTTTCCAGTAAAATATGTTTTTAAACGTGTTTTATTGTCGAAATATCCGTTATAAAATCCTGCTAAGATAAGCTTTACCATTGCTGAATGGAATTAAGGCGGGACCACGTAATGACGAAAATTGAAGTTTTTATAAACAAGAAAAGAAAGCAATTCATGCAACGGTTAGATAATCTCTTGTGCATGTAAATCAGCGCTTTTCAATATCATTAACACCAACGCGGTGTTAAAACTCTTAATTTTAATGAGTACATGTTCTTCAATAAATATATTAAAAGATATATACTGGTTAGAATGTGCGTTTGTTCATTACTTACGTGATAAATTTATTAGTTTGCTCAGTTTTCGTATATGAGTTTTCGTTATGTTCTTTGGCAGTGAATATAAGAACCATCATTGTTACCTGGAAAAGGGAATACAAGTAAATATGAAAGTCGAACAGGAAATTTAGCATTCAAGGACCGCAGTCAGACAAACACTCATCGAACAAACAAAACTTACAAGGATAAATAAAAGACAAGGCATGAGGCATCACACGCATAACATGTTTGACAATTGGAACAGTCAGTGGCAAGATACGGGTAGGGTTTTAAACAATGTGCGTTCAATGTAGCAAGGTATTTTAAAAGCTAATCAGGAAGACGATAATACAATTTTGCATAGATTTTCGAAGGTTATGGTACCAGTAGCTCTATTTTAGTTATACAGAGGTTACGAATATTAAAGTTCTCAATTCGAACACAGACTTTGAAAAGCGGCTTTGCTCTGGGAAGACCTCCGTCTAAATAGGGATAATTAACGATATCAAAATTAAAATCATCTTTAATTTTGTCTTAAGATTTGCTTAATATGCCTTCATTTTCAATTGAGACATTCAAATCAAACAAAGCGACGGTATCAGAAATATTATGTTAAATTGAAGTTCTTTAGGGTATATCATGTATATATTATTTACCATACACAGAAAAGAAAGGACTGTCAATGTTTAACATATTTTCCAGATACGGAGAGGTTAGTACCCATCGGAATACCAAATATTTGTATTTTTACAGTAGTTCAATATCTGACGAAAATGCCCATTTCATAGGAATATAAGTGATTCACAAACTTCTTGGATTTATTTGCTAATGATATACAATCTGCTCAGTAGAAGTAATTGTTCATTGGGGACGTAAGAGTGACTTCTAAAAATAAACAAGAGGACCAAAATGGCCCTCAATTACCTGATGGCCTTTGCAAAGATGAAACAAATGTCAAACAAGCTTATAATTTCATAAACAAATTAGATCATGCAGTTGATGCCTTCGCCTTAAAGCATTCAGGTCCAGTCATGTTTATATATGATTATAGGGGTGAGGTTCTCAACCGTTTCCAAGTTATGACCAATGGGCTTTTTGTCCCCATGGAATGGACCCCTGGGCCGATGCTGGTTGGATAGTTGTATCCGTCTGTTTATGCTCAGTAAATGTATAACGGTGGTTCCAGAGAGGAAAATTGTTTTAAGTTTTTTCCTTATATAAAACATGTGACCACTGGGGTGGGGCCAAGTTAGACCTATGTTCTCAATTTGAACAATCGTGATAGAGGACAATATGCGTATAGTAAATGCAATATATGTAACCTCTGGCTCTTGCAGTTTCAGTTGCAGTTTCAGAGAATAAAACCTTTGAATGGTTTTCCCTACATAAGTCTATGTATAACTGTAACCCCGGGGCGGGTCCAGATTTAACGCCAGGGTCAACATTTGAACAAACTTGGTATAGGACCATTAGCTGATGTCACATGTAATATCTGAGAGCTCTGTGACTTGTGATTTCAGAGAAGAATATTTGTTAAGTATGTCCCTATATGCCAAACATGCACAATCTCAATATATAAACTTTGAACTTTGAGACGCAGTAATTTTTGTCCCGGGGACTTCATTTGTACAACTTTTATAGTCTGTGGGTTGGCGATAATTAATAAAGAAAATCTGTCGAAATCTGTTTAGTGGTTCTTGAGAAGAAGATTGTTTAAAGTTTTGATCATATATGGTAATGGCGGCTATTTTGAATGTTGCATTTGTATACGTTTGAAAGGCATTGACCACAATATCATCCATGTGAAATCTGGTCAAAATTGGTCAAGCGGTTTCTGAGGAGAAGATTTTTAAAACAGTTCCCTATATTAGTCTATGCAAAACATTTTAAGTTTTAATTGATCCAATAAGAAACACATAAAGTGCATATTATATTACGCATACATACAGCAATTATGCCTATAGCCGGTCCTACAAACAACCAAAGATTGTCCCACGATACCCAACACCTGTAACGAAAATTCATGCATGAGTAGATACAAAAGTCGAACAGGCCTTGAATTCACCAACCATTCTTGGGAATATTCTTAGACTTAAGCCCAAGTATGTAAATTTCAATCACAGATATTTCTATAAGTTTGAATTATAAACTTCCATAAAAAGCTGCTATTTATAAATATGATACATACTAATAAATAGCAACCTCATACAATTGTTTATCTTTGAAGGTCATGGGAAAATTTGTGAACGAAATTTGAGTACTTGAGCTTAAGTCTAACAATGGATTGAAGAATGGTTTGTGAATTCAAGGCCAGGTAATGTAGCACTCGAAGACCACAGTTAACAGTTTACAGACTATAGCTGCGTTGTATACTTACATGCTGGGCTGATAACAAGTGTTTTCAGTTGAATACAGTGTTTGTACTGTCGTGTCATATCCCCGTCATATAAAGCCCTGTTACATGGGAGGGATTAAACAATCATGAACAACACAGATCAGTTTTATGACACTTATCAGTAAGAGCTCGCGGCGAAAGCGACGGGTGGTCAATTTCTATCGGCACTTGACAAGGGAAAGGCGGAACAGTTTTAGAGTTTTAAACGAAATAGTTGTGGTAAAGTTATTACTTTTATATACATAGTTTAAACACATGTGTTTGTTGTTTAAACTAATTAGTGTAGGTAACATTAAGTTATCTTATAGAACATGTGTCGGTGTGACTCCTAATACTGATAGTTAGGATATCACTACATACATGTACATGTTGAAAAGAGAAATATAAGAAATGCGGGATAACACAATGTTGTAATACGGAATAACACACAACTAATGTCAACTACTTCTGATAGACCTTGAACAAAACGTTACCATGAAAGAAATTAACCAAATGTGACACTGGGTCATGACATCAAGTACCTGCCTTTTGTCTACTAAAGAATGTGTGCAGTAATTTGCTGAGCAAGTTCAACAATGTGAAAGAGTAAAATTTTGGTTAAAATCATACATATACCGTTTTTAAACGGTAATAACTAGTTTATAAAGCCATTGTCTTTGCATATTAAAATAACGAAATGATTACCCTGAGAAACAACTCGTTGGTGTTTAAACTCATCTCGTGAACCGTAGAACATGCCGGTTCTCCCGTGAATTATGGTTATAATTGAAACAAACATTATAATTGGTTTGATACACGTATACAGAACGTTCTATAACTCTTTCTAACTTACATGTCTTTGGCGTAATAGTTTTTGCCCTGTGATCCAACAAACGCACCAACCAAAACTGCTGGTATCACTGTAAAGTAAAACTTGCGAATTAACAACCATGTAAATAATTAATATAAGGACTCAAATGAAGGGGTCAATGAAGGGGTCATTGCGAGTTAGGGTACTTTAAGCGTTGTCAGAGGGTATGGACAGCATTGGTGATTTTTTTTTTTGTTGAAGAGTGAAAAACGAATACTGAATGAGAGATCAAGTGGCGCAAAAACATGATAAGTGAACATTTTGGCGGGAGAAATGAGAACCCATACATACTTTAAAAGCTTTCAAATATTACACATCTATGCTTATCCAAGGTACATACATTTATAAAGCGCTAAACAGACTAACTTGCAAATACCTTTTCTTTTTCAGGGATACTTTTAATGAATGAAATTTAAGTGGGATGCTGATATGAAGCTGCGCGTATTGTTACCGGTTTGACTCGATCCGAAATTGGATGGCTTTCGCTATCAGACAGACGAACAGTTCGGAACATTATAACTGTATTTAAAGCTAAAAATAGCATGTTGCCCGAGAGTGTAAATAACATGTTTCTTCCGTTTGTTATAGATATTAATCATTACAACTTGAGGAACTCCGATGACTACCTAACACCGATAAGGAGAACCGAGTTATTTTCCAAATCGTTTATCCCGTTATTAAGTCTTTGGAATAATCTATCTACGCATGCTCGTGAATTAGTATCCTTAAAAGCATTTAAAAATCGTCTCCTCAATACTGTTTAAGCGTCCCACTGTCCCGTCGTTTTATTTATGCGGCTCACGATCACTTTCTGTAATTCCTGCTCGCATTCGAAACTTATGCAGCAACCTTAATGGTGATTTGTGTTTGAACCATTTACGCTTATCACCAACATGCGACTGTGGACAAGACAAAGAAGATGCTGAACATTTTCTTTTTAAATGTCGTCGATTTATTGAACAGAGGCGTAACCTGTTTAGATCAACCAGACCGTTCCATCCGTTGAACGTTGACAAATTGTATGTTGGCAATACAGATTTTAGTGATAAAGAAAATGGAATTGTTTTTCTAGCTGTGCAAACATATATAAAAGACACCAGGCGTTTAAGCTAGTATAAAAATAACTAAGTAGTGTGTTCGGACTGACCAGTTGTACTCTTATTAAAACATATTCTGTCTTCTTCTCCTCCTTCTTCTCTTTTTTTTTCTTTCACCCAACTATCGTGACAACTGTTTACGTCTACATTTGTAAACTTTAGTTCATCTATTCCCTGTATTCATTGTTACTTAATATAGTTAATATAGCCATGGCATTGCAATTGTTCTTTGTAATTTAATGGTATTGGGCCGTAACTAATGCTGTAAGAACTTGTGGCCCGACCCATTTGCATACTTTGTAAAAAAAAAAAATGCAATAAAATATGTTTCATCCATAGTGGTAGAGCGTTGAACCCAGAATCGAAAAGTCGTGGGTTCGATCGCTGCCATAACCATATGCGTTGTGTCCCTGAGTAAGACACTTTATCTACTGTAAGTATACAATACAATACTTTATTCTCTCAGTTCACAAAATGACAAAGAGGTAATACAAAAATAAACAGCATGCGGCAAGACATCGAACATAGCATTTAGCACAAGTAGGGGGATTTTATAAATGGAAGTTCTTGATTTTTATGAATCATAATTCGTTTTAGGTACAAGATTGAATAGACATACATATATGTCCATTATGAGGGTTAGCATTGCTATGAATATAATTTCACACACGTAAAAGTGACAGTTTGGTGCTTTTGACCACGGTCGCTCTTATATTCTGTTAGCTGCAGCTAGTGAACTAGTTCATACAGCCAAAAGCAAACGGAAACAAACAACAATCAGTCGATAAAGCAAAGAGCACACAATCAATCAGTCGACGATAGGCAGGTCATAACGTCATGGGCAATATAATACATACAGTTTAAATTAAACATACATCACAAAGCGTTGTGAATGATGTTTAAAACATCTTAGTGGACTAGATAGTACTGGATCTACCCAGGAAAACATCGAGTGATTAAAATAAGTTCAGAGAGAGTTCGTTACAGTATATGTAAAATAAATGTTTAAATTAAATTTAATAAAATAGTGTGCTCGAGGTTTTGTGCATGAAACATCGGGTTAATGCGTAACAAGATTGTGTTTTGATTCACATGTATTTTGTAAAATTTAATAAGAGTTACATCATTCGTATATAAAACAGTTTCTACGCATCAGACTTATCTTCAAATTCATAAAACGTCGAACACTTTTGGTAAGAACAACGAAATGTATCTAGAAAGAAATTAATGGAGGAAGAAATGTGTGAAATGCCATTACCCCATCCTAGAATGTAATATCTGAGCAATGAGCCGGTTTCGCTGTGCCCGCCATGAGAATGCGATGAGTACGTGATGACTATGTACAGGTTGAACGCTTCATTCATTAGCCAAGAGAAGTTGGCAAGGAAGCAGTAATGTAGAGCAATGGCAAATAGATGACACAGCAACTGGAAATAAAATAAAAATATTAAACGAAATATGTGCTCTTAAAGTCTACCATTCCTCTGATACCAGAGTGAACGAAAACAGTAAATATATACATTTCGCAATTGCATTGAGTTCAATAAAGCAAATAATGCGTTAAGTAGTTTTCATAGGCGGACGAACATGTTAACTGACATTTATTTGAAGTACCTCGTTTTCGATTTTAAACCAAAAGCGAGGATAATTCTGGTCAAACGTAACAACATATGGACCATTTAAATCAGTTTTTATAAAATAATTTGTAGGAATGTAAGACAAAAATGACAATGCAATGTTTAGCCTTTGTAGTTAAAGTGATATTTATCTCAACATAATGATTAATATTGGTAATTTTTTTTAAATAGCATGTTGATATAACAAACACCGTCATCGTCTGTAGATTTGGTTTTAAATGAAATAGACACGTGATAGAAAACACTTTGAGCACATACCGCGTGGTCATATCGATCAATACCGATCATAAACACGAGTTGTCCCAGCATCACTGATACACCGAGGTTCTTATGCAGGGAGGCCGTGCTTGATGACGTTCTGAAATGTATCAGTTATGTATGTTTGCATGAGGAAAAACACACACCATCTTTATGTGATACTGCATAAAACGGTGACATAGTTGTAGTGTTACACCTCACAACAGCAATATATCTTAGACTAAGAGCATAAACTCTTATCATAACAATAATCAATTGAGATCTTAAAATATTTATAGAAGTCAAACAGGAAATGTATCATTCATAGAACAAGCAAGGTTTTACGCAAGCGTAAAATAGCTGCCGAGAGAAAATAGATTATATCTGGGTTGAAACTGGGAATCAAGTTTAACATAATAAGCAATCAAGTCACGGGTGTTTAAACAATATTGAAAAAATATATGTATTGCCAGGAAGACGTAATCACACCACGACCGTTTTTTCTTACCAGACACGTTCATCCCAATTTTTACCATCGGTTCATCCTACCAAACATTTTGAATCAAGGTTTGCAACCTCGCTTCGCTCTGGTCAAATCCTTGACATGCGTTACATTATAATTACATATTCACCTTTGTAGCACGACGTGCTAGAAGTACACATCAGCACAGAAATACAAGGGTTCACATGTAAGGGATGCGTGTGCGTTAGCGTGTGCATTACAACACAGATAAACTTTTTCCTGCTACCATGTGTAATTATAAGTTTGCGTTATCAAAACTCAAAGAAACTGTTCATTACTACCTTACCATGTGCAATTATGAAACGCTGCCGTTCCGGCAGCGTACAACAATAGTTTACGTTATTAACTATACACATTCTTATATTAATGATGTAATATTGTGTTGCATCAATATAATGCAGTATCTGAACATAATAAAAATAAACTTACCCGTAGTAGATATGGAGTAAACATGTAGCAAGGCACATTGTAACAGAGGTACAACAGCCAATGTAGGACGCAAAATTCATTAATATAGGACGTACTTCTCCCTTGTTCCACTGAAATAAAACAATTATCGATCATCGATTATCTGTGAAATATCGTGTTGAGGAATTGTATTTTGTTTAAATTTAAGTAAAATCACAAATACTGATTTAAGTTTAGATACAAAAGACCGCTGTGAAATGGTACTGACGAAGTACAAATTTTGAGCTAAATGTATTGCTTTGCTACATGATAAGAATGCTAAGGTCAACTATAGGTAAACGCATTAAATTATCATTCCGTTAAGCAAAGAAATTGAAATAAGCTGCGGATCACAAATTATACGAATATAAATCACAACGTGATATTACGTTATCATTATACATATCCGTGGTTATGGCAAATATTCCAGTGGCTGAGCATGCGCAAACACCTTCATTGCCCCGGTCTTCACGCAATTCGCATCCATTTTGTGTCCATCGCCACAGAGTTATTCTGGAAATATATGACAATGCGATATGTTATACATTTCGAATGTCATAATAAGGGCTATTACTAGTTATAGCCATAGTTATTGGGAGGGACCAAATATTTCGTAAGCTAGATCTGCTATGGTATTTTCGTTTAATTGCGCATGCGCTGCCTATCTACTTCCTTTTATCCTGCTGAAGCACACATGAGTATCATTTGAGTATAAAACTGATTTTCCCCACCCATCTCACCCTTTCTTTTTTAGTGAGGTTGATCTTTGTCATTTTTGTTAAATCAGTTGATCCACTACTATTCAACACATTCTATCCGTTTCGTTTTTGTTGTTGGCCACAATTGTAAACCCTCCGTTACGACAAAAATACTGCTGTTTTCGCATATCATTTCGGGAACGTCCACGTTACAAAACAAGCGTGGATTCGAAAACACAACGATAAATCGGAGGCTCAGTAATCGGTGCGGATCCAGAAACAGAACGATATACCTGATGAACGGTGTCGGCGCGGAGTTGACAGGAGAATGATATAGCAGAAGATCGATAATCGGTACTGATCCAGAAGCGGAAGGATATACTATGAGATCGGTGCGGCCCCAGAAGATTGGCCGAAAATTATCAATTTCAGACAGTAAATTGCAATGTAAACTTGACCACTGCTTCCCAGGATCAGGATTACAACATGAAATATTAAGCCTTTGGGACTTATTGTTGGTCGTGCACAGGCCGGAAGCGAATCCTTCAATTCAGTGAAATCAAATTTAATGACAATTAGCAATTAATAGTAAATTTCAATGTAATACTGACCATTGTTCCCCAGGATCGGGATTACAGCATGAAAATTAAAGCCTTTTGGGGCTTATTGTTGGTGCATCATGCCTAGTTCGGTCGTGCACATTATTGTAAACATTACAAAAAAAATAACGTTCAAGTGATTAAATGAAGAAACATTTTACATTAGAATTAGAATTTTGAATAAATAATTTATTAAAGCCCTTTGAGGCTTCACTAAGGGTATACGGCTGTTGGGCCATGCCCGCTTTTGTTCGAGCCTTTTGGGGCTTCATCTCTTGTTTAAGCCTAGTGAGGCTTCTTTACGGGTATCAGGCTTATGGGCCATGCCCTCTTTTGTTATACATGTTTAGGACTACCATTTAATATGTATGTGTTGCCGGCAGCCCGCTATTTGGAGCCGCGCCCAATATTTGCCATACAATTTAATAACTGATAATATTTTTTTATGTGTTTGTCCGTTGGTGCCTTCCCAATAATATATATATATTGAGAGAGGTATAATTCATACATTTTCCAACATTACAATAAAAGCAAACGTCAAACAAGTGTTTAATTTTTGTCAAAAGTACACATAAACAGGAAATCTAGCATTCACAGAACACAGTCATCCATAAACACTCATATTAAACAAACAACAAGATTAGTATAGAAATGAGATATAGGGTCCTATAGAAACCACAGCGTCCAAACGCAATGGCATCGTAGGTTCGCACTGTACTACAAACAAGGAGCAATATTTAATTAAGTATACAATGAAAAAGCAAGGGTGGTGAAGACTGGGACGGTCAGTAGGCAATAAGGCCTACAGGTTAGCATGAATCGATTTTACGAGGGTCATTCAATAAGTTCTGTCACTAACGCGTTTTAACAATTATGTGCTCATTGTGAGTGTTGATGTTTGGTACCAAATGAAAGAGAGTTTCAATACCATTCTATTGATGGTAAAATAAATGCTGTATCTTTTGTGTGACGAAAGTTATGAAACATTTAATATACATCACTTATACAAACTGAGGCATTTTCGTCCTGAGTTTTTTTCAGGTATGTTAACTGTTACTTTTTTAAATGCCTGTTTCTCTTTAAGTACTTGTCGAAGACCTTTGAAATTTCTCATACATTACGAGTTATACCTGTGCATTACAAGATTGAGAATTTAAGCATGGTAGATGAAAAGGCATTGTCTTAGAAATTAATATTTTAAGCTAACATGTAAAATTAATTCAATGATAAATGGACATTAAATGAAAGGGCAGTCTTCTGAAATAGCGTTTTTGGATGATCAATATTTTCACTAAACATTGTGCAAAATTCTACAATAATGTGTTGAATATGAAATTTAAACACTGAAGGACTAGGATTTGTAAAAAAATATGAAAACATATTAATACTATGAGAATAATAACGATATTTAAAAGATATTATAACATTTCCGTAAACAAAATGAAGAAAATCAGTGTTATTTCCGCTTAAATTAAGGGATATGCATTCACTCATATCTGGTTTTCAGCAAGACCTTTCTGAATTCTCGACAATCATTTTCATGGATTATAGGCGAATAACAAGAGATGGCGTACACGAAAATTTAAAAGCATAGAATTATTCAAATAATTTTTACAACGTTTTGTAACAAGGACATTTTCAGAGATGCCAGTATCCAAAAGGTGTGGTAGGGGGAGGTAATTCAGGGGTATAAATAACCGGAAATGTTTCATTTTTGTTGTCGAATTTGAGAGCGAACCCAGTAGTACTATAAATACACTACTTTATCTCAGTGTAATATCCAGTTCAAAGGATATATGCCTAGTGACAGAACTTTTTGAAGCACCCTCGTATGTGTACACAATCCTCGCTATTATCCTATCGTCAGCGCCCAAATAGACAAGACAGTGCAAACAAACTACATCCCATCAAAGGGAATTATCTAACAATAAAATCCACATCCAGAGAAAATAAGACAAAATAGAAGCAAAGATACGAGACAAGACAACATACATAACAGGGTTGACACTAGGGTATCGCTTTGGAACTGCCATTGGCAAACATGCCACTGGCTGTTAAAACCAGGTTCTACGGTTCATTAAACGTCATTATTGCTCTATTATCGTCCCAATAAAACGGAATAGTGTAAATAAGGAAATCCCCAGCAGTTTGTATCCTCTTATAAACTAGGCAGCATTAATAGGCAATATCAATATGACAAAAAGATGATCATATATGTATGAATACATAAAAAAGCATAAGAAGCCACAGAGCAAGTACTCAACGACTAAAAACCGCACTATTCAAAACCTTTTTTTTATAAATAGTTTTTATTTATTTCTCAGACTAACGACGTTATTCTAGATTTGAAAACAACAACTGTTACAAAAATAACAAATTAACAAATAATATACTTGTCAAACTTGAGAAATTGAAGTTTACCTTGAGGTTGTGCCCTTTTCCTGAAATCCGTGACTCTTGACCAGTCAATGATAATACCAAATTTTTAAAACACAGCATGAACAGATGATTGGTTTCACACTGAGTGAAAATTATTTAGATTGCCATGAGACCCTTTGAAAGCATATTGTTGTACGGATAACGTGCAAATGAAAGTTATAGTGTAACATTACAATATCTCAAAATACTATAAGCTCATAATATAGAATACCAACTTACTTCCCTCCTAAAATCGTTCCATGCACTAGTCTAACACACTCTGGATTAGAAATGTTGAATGTCTGGAAGTTAAAGTCAGCATATTAGTGCATGGCTGTTAACTTTGATTTATAGTAATTTACTAGGAACATTTATTAAAGGCGTCATAAATATTACCCAACCTAGCGACCACAATAGAAGTAAAAAATAATTACATGGATAATTACGGTGTCCTGTTAGGACCATATTACCATCGCATCTTACTAGGTCGAAGGTCGATGTTAAGATGCGATGGTCGATCGTCGATGGTAAGATGTGATTGTCCATGTTAAGATGCGATGGTCGATGGTAAGATGCGATGGCAAGATGCGATGTGCGATGGTCGATGGTAAGATGCGATGGTAGGATGCGATGGTCGATGGTAAGATGCGATAGTAAGATGGCCCTGACAGGACACTACAGATAATGGTATTTGATATATTATTTCATACGCATTTACTTGCAATGTAACAGGAAACGTCAATATTTGCTCATATTGATTTGTAACGTATACTCGTTCGTGATTGGTGCACTTTTCTGTTCATGTCAAAGAAAGTATGATGTAAACTATGTTGGTTTCATTGTGAAAGTTCCCACTAACCAAAGACAATATGTTTGTTACAAAAAAATATTTTTGATGAAAATCAAATAAGGTTATTATACTTGTATTGGGATATATTACGCTCCTAAAGTCGCGCAATATTGTTTGCGCAATAGTGTTATTCTGAAGAACTCGTGCATATATCCCAATACAAATCTAATAAGCTAACTATCCTGTCCTTTTAACCTGTTTAAGTGATATTTAACTACATCATGTACATTAGAAGTACATTTGTTTATTTTCTTTTTTAACGAAAGCATAATGACAGTTAACTTTGATAATTTTTAGCCTTGTTTTCAAGTTCAATATTTTTCTTTGTTCTGTGTAATAAACTATAATGTATCTATTCTACTTGTGATCAGCCAACGTATTCAGCCAATCTTTACATCGCACTGGCTTAGCAACACACATTGTACATGGGGCAGATGCAATACTTAAATGTTGTATTTTAATTTTGAGATGGAGCGGAAATCAAGATGGAGCGGAATACGTTTTGTTTTTTATTTTGTCACAGCACTTGTTTATAAATTGCTAAAATGTTGCGTTTCAGAATAACTCATGCCTATACAAAATAACTGCTTATATGTTTTACGTATACTTACGTCGAGATATGGCAGTGTATACACTATGGGCACGGATAAGTTGGACGATATGTCTACATTCCCTGCGTGCAGAAACATCGCAATGATAGGTGTATTGATATTGTTCTCTTTGGCTTTCTTTCCAGTTCTATTGAAATACAATACATCTTAAACGCATACATGTATATGATACACAATTAAAGAAAAAAGGAAAAACAAAGTGAATGTAAATAAACATGACGCTTTTTAACGACATTTCGTAAAGTAAATGAACTTCATTGTGCATCGTTTATAAACTTTCCAGAATGAAACAATTGTAGATAAATGCAAACAAATGAGTAACATATTGTTTTGATTCTTGTTCTCTTTCGAAATTGGTCGCATAAAGAGCGAGAAAGAGATTATTTAATTGCTGGGTTCGATTATTAAGAATTCCTTCTCTAGGTGGTAGTCGTGTGATTCTTATCATGATTGAGAGGGAGTAAAAGGCAACAGTTACACATGTTAGTTATTCATTTTACGTGATTAAGAATATTCTTCCACTGAGAAAGTATAAATATTCTTCCACTGAGAAAGTATGATATTTCACTATTAGCCATGTAATATTTAACAAATTATGTATGGTGCTGAGTTTCATATGCAAGTTTATGGACTGGGCAGTCAGACCTAGAATGTTATATGGACCGAAGCGAAGCCGAGGTCCATATAACGTTCTAGGTCTGACTGCCCAGTCCATAAACTTCATATGGACCGAAGCACCATACATTATTTGATATATTATACCGAATCTGACCAACAAATTAAATCAATACGTTTTATGATTTATTTTGACGTCGGTTTTTTCACACGTCCGTTAATATAGCTATCGGACCGGGCGCCCGGTAGTCTCGGCCAGCTAGACCGTATCATGCATATGTCTTACTTGTTCTGGATCCGTGTAGCATAGCGTAACGAAGAAATCAGAAGCAGGCCGGGTGACCGAGGCTAGGCGCCCGGTCAATATGCAACTTTATGGACCGGATGACGTCACATTAAACAAAGAGTGGAATATGCAAATGAGGTATAATATATAAGTATAACATACGCTCTGACGTCGTGATTTGGAAGCATCGCAGCCATGCCTCTGAATCTTAAACTTGCAATCTTTATAAATGCTGCAATAAAATACATTATATAATTCATAATCGTACAGATTTAAAGTACAGCGTATATATATATATATTATTAGGTGACTACGAACATTACATAGAATAACAATTGTTATTTATGAGTATTACTCTGCATTACGTAATCCGAGTATTAACTTGCATTCCCCAAGAAGGGAAGATGGGGTTAGATGGGGTATTAAATAATACTTTAAATTCGGCTTAAAAAGCTTGCATATTGTAAAATTAAAACACTTAATAGGTAATTTTAAACAGGTTATCGTATTTTTTCATTATCGCATTTTTTCAGTAAAAAATGTTTTAAATGTTTTATTGTTGAAATATCCGTTATAAAATCCTGTAATATAAGCTTTTCCATCTCTTAATGAAGACGGGACCACGTAATGTGGTTTTATACTTGATCAGCTGATGTTTTTTTTAATAATATTTTGATTTCTTTTCGTTGAATATTAAATTGCAAATTCATAAAATTCATTAACATCGATGTAAACAACGTATAGTTGAAAACTAGACCAATGTATTTCAATGTAAATGCAAAATGACTGACAGTTCTCAAAATGAGTCTTGCTTCCAGAATGGGATAGGCTACAGAGGAATCAGGGATTCATGTATTAGGAAAATATACGAATCTTTAATACAGTTATCAAATTAACTCTATCGGTCATATTGTTAGGTTTCTCCCTCATTTGAATCTTATTACGTTCCTAGTTTTAAACTTCATATTATATCAACGTAAAACGTAATTTTCTTTCTTTTTCTTGCTTTAGTTTAAAGATTCGAGAATCAATTTATATAGATGCAATGAATAACACAGATGATCGGATTTGAAAGTGCTACTTAAAACACTCTTCTAATTTGTTGCACATAACACATGTAGCATCAGGAGTATAGAACAAGCTCCCAACCAAATTCAAACCATCATCACATATTGCTTTAACATCATCAAGTCAGATGTTTACTAGATTAGAAGCAACAGTCGAATTTGAAGTTTAACATTCACGGAACTAAACCATCAAATGCATACATTTACAACAAGTAAATATATATTTGAAAAAATAGAGTGTTACATCACATCATCACAATTGAATTGAATTAGATTTTATAATCGCACCAACAGCTAACGTCAGCTTCCACTGGTGGAGGTTCCAGGTGCACCACACCATCACGAATATTAACGGTTTGCCAATAGCGGTACCGCCTTGCACCTGTTAGTGGCAAACACAACCGTATCGTAATTATCGTATTTCGAAGTACAAAACATCAACTTACATAGGATATCAGTATAGTTTTCCGCCTCAAATGGTAAATTACCGGGCAGTTCAATAAGCCCTAGCTTGCTCTGCATGCCATACGTCTTGTCTTTTGCGGACGGAAATTTGGTACCTTTAAAGTCTTCTACCCACTGAGATTCCACGCTTAGTTCTATAAATTGATTTGAGAAATTGATATGTTTAACAAATTTGATTTTAATCTTTCACATATGCATCATTGTATTAAGGTCGATTACCATTATTTTGCATATATGGATATCACCTTTTCGCATTATTTTTCAAACTGTTGTTCCGTTATATGCACATCGTATCAAATATAAATATCTTGACAAAGAAAAATTGACAATGAATGAATAAGCGTTTTCAAGGGATATTACTCATATGCAACTATACCGGTTATACGCGACTTTATTACATATTTGTCTGCTATTTGTATAGGAACTTGATACTGGATATAGAAAAGTTATATCTACTCGTTTGCTGCAACGCGAAATTCGGCAGTATCTATTTCGCAGTACGGAACATTGCTCGGCCTTTTCCGTCAGTGGCGGGAACGCTAAATGACGTTCCGATTATTTTAAGGATGTCATAGTCAGATTCCGCCACTAGGAAATAGCGATTACGGAAATTAACGAAGAGTTCCGTTCCACTTGTTTTGGCGGTCTCGTGCAAACTGGTGTAAAAAGAGTTTTTTTTCTCCCATTTCTGCTCATGTGAGACAGGCATTTTGGTCATGTGAGATAACTCTTTCTTGCATACCGGACAAGGATATCCGTCATTTTACCGGGGCTAGTGCCATTTTTAGATAAATGGACAATTCTATGGACAAATTTATTTAACATAAAAAACAAACATCTTAGAGTAAACTTGCGTCAAACTTTTCGAATATAAAGGGCACTGTTTCTGCCAAATAAATATTGTTTCTGATATTATGTTCACATCAACAGTGTTGCATTAATGTCATATATTATATCATTGACAATGTTCATGCCTATAATATGCATTTGGATGAAAATTTCAATTAATCATATCCCATCCATTTTGGATTTTTTTTCAAAGATGGCTGACCAATAGTCCTTAAATGATGTATGTGTCCATTACAATCAACGTGACACAAATGTTTGCCTGAAAATACAATAATCTCTACCTACCTATTTCATATCTGGAAGCCTTCAGAAATGCATCTTTTAAATCTACAATCTTTTGTTCGGTCAAAAGATTGTGCAAACTTTGAGCTAGCACATGTGCAAACGTTTGCATCACTTTCATTAGGCTATCTCCCTCCACGCCAGGTGGCGTCGTAGCGTTCCATCCCATATCGTGCTTTTCATTCAGTAAATTATTTACAATATCGGAAACCATCTGAAACGATAGCATTGAATCTAATAATAAAAGTATGTATAACTTTCGAACAAGAAACGTTGTATACACAGAAAACAGCCAAACAAAATCACGCATTCAAAACAAACAATAATTCAGAGTATTAACTTTCATACCCCATCCAACCCTTTCTCCAAGAAGTGAAAACGGGGTTGGCTGGGGTATCAATTAAAACCTTATTTTCGCAAGAGAAATGTTTGCATATTGTAAAATAATAAATTTAATAGGTAATTTTAAACAGGTTATCGCATTTTTTCAGTAAAATATGTTTTAAACGTGTTTTATTGTCGAAATATTTGTTATAAAATCCTGCTAATATAAGCTTTCCCATCTCTTAAAGGAATTAAGGCGGGACCTCGTAATGTACGAGGTAAATAGAGGTGGAATTAAGGCGGGACCTCGTAATGTACGTGGTAAATAGAGGTGGAATTAAGGCGGGACCTCGTAATGTACCAGGTAAATAGAGGTGAAGTATGCGACACCACACACATAAAACGGTTAACAATAGGGGTACCGCCTTGGAAATGTCAGTGGCAACACGTCCACTAGGGTTTAAGTAGGTCTTAGGGTGGACAACTTCACTCTCACCCTATTGTCATCCAAATAAAACGAGTGTAAAAAAAGGGAACAGTGTAAATAAGGGGACAGTGTAAATAAGAAATAAGCAATTCCCACCGGGGTATATCCTCTAGCAAACTAAGCAGCAGGAAGGCAATATAATTACAACACAAAGATGACCATGTATATATGATTATAAAAAAACAAACATAAATAACTCTAAAGCAAACACTCCATGACTTTTGGTTTTGTTAGAAACTGGGACCATGCTGGCCGCTGGCCATGGACTGGTGTGAACATACCGCATTGAATGTTCCATGTTCACCGTCATATGCATACCATCTTCGGGATGGCTGATATGTTTGTGCTATAGACATTTTAAATATTGAGTTATATAGTTCCAGGGCTAGAGGGCGTGAACGGTAGCAAGCACTTTTCACAACCGTTCATGAACATTCAAACCGAGACTGCACTATTAATTGTACTTTTCGTGATCGGCGTTTCCAAAATGTCCGGTCGTCGCGAAATCATAGAGGAATGCATATTGGCAAACATTATATGGATCAACCACTAAACATGCAGTACGTTGCAAAATTATAGGATCATATCCTCTTTCGAGAAATTGTCACATTGTAAAGTCTAAAATATAAATCATTGTTGAAGTTGACAGAAAAGAACATAACACTGAGTTAATTGGATAAATAAACTTGACACGTTAAAAATAATGTTAATTTATTATGACGAAAACATAATATGACCTTATGAGTTTGCATGAATTCTACTAAAACATGTAAGTGGCAGGTGATGGACAAGGTCCTTGGAAAGAGTTGACTGGTAATGAACATTGGCATTCAAAGTGTTGTCCTATTCTGGATAAGTTCAGACTGGTAGAACTTATTTCATTAGTAGTGCCCGTGACCCGCCGTCAAATATTATAAGCATCTTTCATGGGTATCCGGTGAAGATAGGGAATTCCATCCCGAGGCATAAGTGTTTTTATCGGAATCGAGGCTCTGCCGAGATTCCGATTAAAACACTTATACTGAGGGTTGGAATTCCCTATCTGAACCGAATACCCATGATAGATTCTTTTGCATATCAGAGACATGTTGTGCGTTGACGCCACCTGCTACTAACATTTTGCATGTTTTCCTGTATACCGGTTGTTTTTATCTCGACCATCGGGTGAGATGGAAATATCTAGCCCCGGTAAAATGACGGATATCCTTGTCCGGTATGCAAGACAATTATATACACATCTACACCGTTCTATATTCACTGACATATGTATTAGTATGTATTAGTAATGAGCTATTAAATTTACCTCCATGAATTGCTTGGTTTCTTCTACGCTAAGACCTTTATTTAGTGTTGTGGCATACGTTTCCTTTCCGTCCGTCCACTGCAGTACCTCCAGAACTATTATGGAAGCTTGTGTGTTGACCAGCATCTCCAGCAGGTCTATAACAGTAGCTACATCTACTGGATTACCGTAAATATGTTTACTGGTATGGTTTACCAGCGCTTGTCCCAGCTCAAGTAACACGGATTCTTCTATGTATTTTGCTTTTAAGTACTTCTGAAACTACACACAATCAAATTGTTACATTACTCGTACGTCAACACTTTCTTTTGTAATAAAAACTTTATTTAAAACAATGTCGTGGTGCAAATTTGAAAATATTACTTTATTGAAATGAGGGCCTTTAACCTGGTAAACGCACCAAACCTCGATCTTTTCCAATTGTACTTTAAATAAGAAAAGCGCATGTCTCAATGCTTCTAAAGGAATGCCATATTTACCTTATATTTTAGATTCCGCAGAGACGGCGATATGCAAGCGTCAATATGTGCCGGACCCCATACGCCTTCATTTTCAGCCGTTATAAGAAAGCACGGCCTTACACCACTAGCTGAAAAGCATAAGCCAATACGATAATAAATTTAGTAACCATATACCTATTTTTAAACAGTTTGTTGGGGTTGGTTTATAGAGTAAACATTCGAATGTCACATGGTGTAGTGGGGGTTGAAATGAAGGCGTCTAAAGCTCTGTATCGAGGATACGAAGAAGTTAAATTCTGTAAAACAGAAGTTTATATTCAAGTTATGGAATAAATAAGTAAAAGTATAATACGTCTGTTCTCTCAAGAACGTAAATGGCAACTGGCCTTTACATAACTTAAAATATAATTGTAATGATAAATACAAATAAATACAGCAGAGTGTTTACATGTTCTAGATCAATGAAGCATTGTAATGTCTTCAGACTTTGAATCAATGGCGGAACAATCTATTTGTTTCTCACCTAATATCCTAACCCTAGAACAAATAAATTACAGAAATACAAAGGCAATACCATAATACAACTACTGTGTCATTTACCTGTAAAACAGAAGTATATATTCAAAGTTATGGAATAAATAACTTCAGACAAAATATTATACGTCTGTTCTCTCAAGAACGAAAATGGCAACTGGTGCATTTCCTTCCCATGACACAATGACTCTAAAAAGGAACGTCCGTTTCCACTGATATGGCGGGATATAATACCCTTAAGCTTAAGCAATCTACTTAAGGTACCAGCTCACACATTTCCTGACTCACACAATTTGGTGAAATTAAAGTGCAATAAAATAGCGATCTCAAATACATAGACTAGAATATGATATTTAGAACAGGTAATGAACATATACATAATATGGCTGGATATATAAGGACTCATAAATGTATGGACAAAGGGAAGTAACTGGAAACTAAAAAGTTTACCGAATTACTTTGGGCTATTGGAAACATATGGACTAAGGGAAGTAATCGAATATAAAAGTGTACCGGCGACATGAACATTGTGATATGTGAGTCATTGTAATTTTTACTTAAAATAGCAATAATACAAAATAATACATAGACAATAATAAATGGGTATTTCATATCACACCCTATATCAGGACTGAGACGCCATATCAGTCCGAGAGCTTTATGAAAATACACTTTTTTATTCTACTTCAGCAATGACTTTGTTGAATTGTCAAATTCAACTAATTTACTATGCTTTTTTCCAGGGAGAATACAATAATATTATTAATAGATGTAATCCCATTTTGATGTGGTCATGCACGTCTGTCGCGTAAACTTGTGTAGATCTAAACGACATTTTTTTCCCGAAATTAGATTTAAAATGAATGCCATTGACGTTGAAATTATCTAATTCAGAAAATGAATGGTCACAAGTGGTTATTTTATCCACGGATGGTTCTATATAATTGAGTTTATTATAAAGTTGTTAAACTATCTTTATGGTCCGTGTATTATGCCTTATTTATTTCTTTATTTTACTTTTATCTATCTATCATCTATCTTATTTCATCTTCTTTACATTACTAGTCACTCATTTCCGTACTTATGGTCATAGATGACAGCTCAACGTATACATGTAGCTGTATCGCCAATAATCTGGCGCGAAAACAGGATGACAAACAGACGACAAACGATACGAGTGACACATCGTATACAGTCGTAACTAATCGGTAATTTCCGTATCACTCCGCTGAAAGAATCATAAAGAACGTTTGGTTATTTCCGTGATATGACATTTTTTAACCCTTTATTTCATGGCTTTATTGCCCGGCGTTATTGCCCGGCAACGAAATCCTGATGGATATGACTAGCTAGATGTATCGTATATTCAAAAACGACGTATTTTTAGAGAAGTATGTGATAAAACTTCATAGATTATTGAGTGAGTGACTAGTTTTGCATAACTTTATATTACCGGTACCGTTAACATTTACTGCCACCGACGAGATCTGTCGTGCATCACGTGGACATGGAACGGATATATTGTTCAATGCTGGTGTCCGAGACCACCGGATGTTCTCGACAGTCTGCTCGTTACACTGGGCACCTGTACACGAATAAACAATACGGATTTTTTTTAACATAATATAATGAGACAATAAAGCGTAAAGAATTGCAGTAGACAGGTACACATTACAACAATCCCAAATCAAATTTAATTAAAGCAATAATGTGTCCGTATTTTTATGGAGCTTTCCCAATAAATGTATTACCAGGTATATTAAGTATTCATAGCATTATTTTTCGAGTATATGCGAGTTATACTGCTTCTGGAGTGTCGTGGGCAGTGTAGTATAAACCGCATTTACGAAAATATATGTTATAAATGTCTTGTATCATAGCTCTAATGGTTTTACAAAACGTCATTGTGTACACTGTGCTATAACTACCAAATATGTCAGTTATAGCACGGCTGAAATATACCGGCAGTTATTGCACTGGTCTTCAGGTTCGTGACAATTATATCATAAGCAAGAATGAAGAAGGAAAACAATAATATGCTGTGGTACAAACTGCAGATGTATTTCTGGAAAATGCATTTAGTAATCGTTCATATACCGTTGACTCACTTTAAGTATTTACAGTTACAGGTAACTCGTTATTTAGTAATACTATGCTCATTGTATGTGTTTTGGTTTGGGTTTTATGTTGGATTCATTTCATTGAGAAGTGGAAAATATTATTTTCACGAGTACGTAGTACGTGTACACGTAGTTAAGTCTTCACATATCGAGTTGATAAACAACTAATAATATATATAATATTATATAATCAATTATATGAACAAGCATTACACTGATATGATAATATAATGTTTTACCTATAGTATCACTGCAGTACTTGTTGCACGAAATTCCGATCTCCTCTTCAGTAAAGCAAGACTCGCCTAAAAATGAAATGTGTATTATGTCTCTACGTACTTTAAAAATGTTAGTCTTTTATTTTTTTGGCAAAAGCTTATTTTATTTCTAAAAACGTCTGCTCCTTTATATTTTTTTAAACGTATATGGTTTCAAGAATAAAAAAAGATACTAGGATACAAGTCGAACGAGAAATATAGCATTCAAGGAACACAGTAAACTAAAAACAGGCATAGAAACAAATACAAGGATTAATAACAGGCAAGTTATTTGACATCACAGAAATAAAAGTGTTGACAATAGGGCTACCGCACTGGTACGGTAGTGTGGCAAGAAGGCCGCTGAGGGTTTAAACCATGTTCCAGGATGCAACAAACCCCATTCTAACCGTACTTCATCCCAATAGAAAGGGCCAATGCAAATAATGAAATCCCCTCCAGGTTATATCCTCTAACAAACATGGTATAATTAAAAGGCAACATAAGTGTACAACACAAAGATGATCATGTACATATGAGAATAAAAAAAGCCTAGAACGTGCACGCTTTTATAAAGCAATATATCTAGTTTTATCATGCAGATATGCACTTTTCTGCCTTATAAAAGGGTGACCTATTCAATTTTGCTTTAATTAGGCACTGACCAATAAAGCAAATCAATGCGGAATCCCTCGGCGTTTATTGCACGTAACGTTATATGACGTCGTGCACGTAACTTTGCCTGACGTCATAAAACAAACAAAAAACAACAACATGGCGACGTCCTCTATAAGCGTACCATTCTGAGAAATAGGTAATAAAAGTAATTCATACAGAAAATATGGATAATCTACATGATAAATAGTATATTATGTCAGTGCCTTTTACTATCAAGATTATTAGGCTCGGCACGAAAACGAAGAATGGCTCGGCAGAGCCTTGCCATTCTTCGTTTTCTAAGCCTCGCCTAATAAACTTGATAGTAAAATGCACTGACATAATAATCTCTATATATAATGCAGTGCAACTCATACTTATTGCTCCTGATGGCCATCTCATTTTCATGGCTCCTCGTGTCCCTCTTCGAAACTCCGTCCACTGCGCAGCGTCCCCACAATACATCAGCCTGCACGAGGTTTTAATGTGCATCACGTCTGCTGGCGTCAGAACGAACTTCCATATATTAAGGTGAGATAAGTCTCCGACGAATGCATTTTGCTCGTTAAATTGAAACTCTCCTCTAGATGCCTGACCCAGGACAAATTCACCACCCTGAGGAATATCTTTGCTGACTGATCCGGAGCCTGACAGCTTATGTGTACCGTCAATATACAGGACCCATTTGCCATCTATGAAATGTGTAATAGTATGCGATTGATTTCATAAAAGCTATGTTAACATACAATCATGAGAGTAAAATGCACCCGTGTTACTTCAAACAACATGCAACATAAACAAGCAATACTGTTAAAATGCAAAGATAGCGTGTTTCCCTTGAACACGTTAAACAATTTCTAGGTATGCATGAAATTGCTTACCAGGCAAATTTCAATGGAGATGTTGCCGTTTGCAACATTGAATCTAGTGTCTTCTAAAATAGCATTTAATTGTATAGCCGACTCTATTTTTGTTTAATTTATTAGCATGTTTTTAAAATAATGCAACACTGCGTTATCAGCAAGTCTAACCATTACTTACTCAAACACTGTAATAATAACCATACTTTATTTACAGAGTGTGGTTTATTGAACATTTATAAATAAATACTGAAAAGAGGATCCCTTAGTAGCAAAATACAAAAACAAGAAAAATATCGGTTTTATTGAGTCTGTTCATGAGAGGTAATATTATTTGCAGCATCTCTCGCACCCTTCCCCTTAGCACCGGCTGAAGCGATATTCTACTTTAAAGCCACAAAGTGCGGGCTTGTTGATCCCAAAACACCAGTAAGTAATAACATTCCTGATTTGAAGTCGGGACGACCTTTGACAGCCGCCACACAGTACTAAAAGAACGCTAGTGTGAATTTCAATACACATTAAAAAAGGGATCCATTGGAAGCAACAAACACAAACAGGAGAGAAAAGTAGCAGACTCGGATTTATTGAGTCTGGTCATGACAGGTAATAAAAGATGCAACCTCTCAACATCGAAACCCTCCATAAAATATGGAAACTGAGAAAATCAATGCATGTGTTGCATCTTATATTAACTCTCATGAACAGACTCAATAAAAGCGAGTCTGCTACTTGTATCTATTGTTTGTGTTTGTTGCTTTCAAGGAATGCCTTTTTCAGTAATTATTTATATATAAATTAATAAATAACAAACTGAAACAGTTTCGCGTCAAGCCTTCGTTATGGATATTGCAAAGCAAAAATTGGATTTCAAGGAGTATATATTCTAGCACATACCACTGGCTGACCACGTCCAGACGACATGTTGCCAAGCGTTCTTCTTGAATGTTATGTCACTGTTAATCTCTTGCTCCCACACGTTGAACGCCAAAGTTGGTCCACTCCTCATATATAGGATATTATGGTTGTCATCGTGCTTGTAAGATAAAATTGTGCCGTTCAGTATGGGGTCTGTAACCTGCAATGGTTCATGTATTTATTGCATTCTGTTCTGTTTACTAATGCATGCAATGTTGACTAATCACCGAATCGTCACAGTTACCTGCAATATTTCGCCATACAGACAGTTTCGTGTAAACAGTATTGAATTCCAACTGAATGTATGATTTCTCTTTAAAAGCAATGGAAAATATATATATGAAACAAATAAATTCCTTAATCCTACAAACACGAAAATAAGCTAAACATTTTAAAAAGACCATGATACTATCTGAACAAGTTACAGAACTAAATCAATTTTAGAAGCCACAAGATACCCGCTTTAAAAGCAATGACTCAAATAAACAAAATACTAAATATCCAAATCTTTCATGAAGTAAAAGGGGAACAATATGTTAATATCTTAAATGGTTATAGGTCACAAATAAATCGTGACAACAGCATTTAACTAATAGATACAAATGTATGAAACCTAATTTCAAAGGACTGAGAAGGCACATTTACATATCATAAAGAGACAGCGGAAATTAAATAAAGATACTATCTTACACATCTTAAACATGCTATTGAGTGGTAATGCATGGGAATCCACATTGCTTAGTACTGGTTCTACACAGGAAGCCACCTGCACGAAATATATAGGTAGTCAATATTTGCGAACAACCAAGATCAGACAACCTTCGGAAGTACTACGGCAGGGCGCCTAGCTATGAAGAGAAACACAGAAATCAATCGTATGCATTCACTTCCTAAAAAGGATAGATGCAGCACACGCAAATATACTGTATCTCTACATCTTAACACACCCGACAGGAGGCACAATTAACATATACACGCATACATACTTACAATTATAGCTCATATGAGTGGGATCTTATTTTAGCATTCAACCACACAGAGCTATATTAAGACAGTGACAAAGAAAGGTGACGGATCTCGAGGATAATGTGAATTCAATAAATATATTAAAGGGAGATAATTTGAACTCACTACGGCAACTTTCGAAATTTCTGATCTCGTAAGAGAAATTTCATGTTTACAAAGCAGAATTATATATAGGGAGATAATATTTGCGAACTTTTTTTCTTTTTAAACAATACAAACCTTAATCCAAAACGCAATGGTGAAATTCGACAGTTTTGGGAAAGCCTTTCCGACCAACAATGTGTATCTAACAGGATTTTGCTGCGAAAATTCAAGTCGTGAATCCACGGCAGTCGCTGTAAATAGTTATCACTTGTATGAAATCAATGTAAAAATACTACGTCTGGTTATAAATTTAAAATATCCAATGTCAGCAGCAAAATGCAACAGTATCTGTCGCAAACCCTTGAAAAAGTTGATTGTTACGTTCGAAAACCTTACCTTACCTTAATTAACCATGTAATGTATCGATGAAATAAATTCAACAAAAGGAAATAAAAATATATTGCAATATGTTTTGAGTCAGCACTAATACTGGACATTTCATACAGTGGAGAAGATGAACGCAAATTCATGTTCATTCTGCGTTCATACTCCATTCTGTGTTCGTTCTGTTTTGTTTTTTTGGTGGTATCTGAACGATCTCGGACCTGTAGTTCAGGTAAAAATGCATTACTAATTTTTATTAAAATTATTATATACTACATACACATGCAGACGACATTATTCCAATGAAATCCAGGTCCACAGTCACAGCCATAACCATCTGGGTGGTCTATACATTCGGGTGGGGTGTAGTACGCGTTTGATAGACAGTTAGAGTACAATTTGGTATCTGCTGGAATATAATTGTGAGTATTGTATTAGATTAGGTAAGCATTCACAGGGCGCAGTATGCGCTATACGATAAGGTAAGCATTCAAAGGGCGCAGGATGCGCTATAAGATTAGATAAGAATTCACAGCAAGCAGTATGCGCTATAACATTAGGTACCTATACGATTAGGTAAGCATTTACAGGGCGCAGTAAGTATGTGTTATAAGATTAGGCAAGCATTCACAGGGCTCATTATGCGTTATAGGATTAGGCAATCATTCACAGGGCTCAGTATACGTTAGACGATTAGGTAAGCATTTACAGGGCGCAGTAAGTATGTGTTATAAGATTAGGCAAGCATTCACAGGGCTCATTATGCGTTATAGGATTAGGCAATCATTCACAGGGCTCAGTATACGTTAGACGATTAGGTAAGCATTTACAGGGCACAGTATATGTTATAAGATTAGGTATGCATTTACAGCGCGCAGTATGCGTTATAAGATTAGGCAAGCATTCACGCGGCAAATTATGCATTATAAGATTAGATAAACATTCACAGGATGCAGTATACGTTATAGAATTGGGCCAGCAATCACAGCGCGGAGTATGCGTTATAGGATTGGGCCAGCAATCACAACGCGGAGTATGCATTATAGGATTGGGCCAGTAATCACAGCGCGGAGTATGCGTTATACGATAAGGTAAGCATTCACAGGGCGCAGTATGCGTTATTAGATTGGGCCAGCAATCACAGCGCGGAGTATGCGTTATTAGATTTGGTAAGCATTCAGACGGCGAAATATACGCAATAAGATTAGGTAAGCATTCACAGGGCGAAGTATGCGTTATACGATTAGGTAAGCGTTCACAGAGCGCAGTATGCGCTATAAGATTAGGTAAACACACATAGGACGCAGTATGCGCTAAAATATTAGGTAAGCATTCACAGGGCGCAGTATGCAATATACGATTAGGTAGGCATACACACGGCGCCGTATGCTCTATACGATTATGGAAGCATTTACAGGGCACAGAATGCGTTATAAGATTAGGTAAGCATTCACAGGGATCAGTATGCGTTATAAGATTAGGTAAGCATTCAAAGGGTGCAGTGTGCGCTATATAATTTGGTAAGCATTCACAGGGCGCAGTATGCGCTATAGGATTAGGTAAGCATTATTAGGTCACAGTATGCGTTATAAGATTAGGTTAGCATTCACATGGCGCAGTATGCATTATACGATTAGATAAGCATGCACAGGGCACAGTATGCGTTATAAGATAAGGTAAGCATTTACAGGGCGCAGTATGCGCTATATGATAAGGTAAGAATTAACAGGGCTCAAGATGCGTTATAAGATTAGATAAGCAATCACAGGAAGCAGTATGCATTATACGATTAGGTCAACATTGACATGGCGCAGTACGCGTTGTAAGATTAGGTAAGCATTCACTGGGCTCAGTATGCGTTATAAGATAAGGTAAATATTCAAAGGGCGCAGGGCCCTGTATGCTTTATAAGATTATGTAAGAATTCACAGGGCGCTTTATGCATTACAAGATTAGGAAATCATTCACTGGGCGCAGTCTGCGTTATACGATTAGGTACGCATTCACAGGGCGCAGTATGCGCAATATGATTAGGTAAGCATTCACAGGGCTCAGTTTATTTAGACGATTAGATAAGCATTCACATGCCACAGTATGCATTATACGATTAGGTAGGCATTCACAGGGCGCAGTATGCGTTATAAGATTATGTAAGCGTTCACAGGGCGCAGTATTCGTTATAAGATTAGGTAAGCATCCACAGGACTCAGTATGAGTTATAAGATTAGGTAAGCATTCACAGGGTGCAGTGTGCGCTATATGATTAGGTAAGCATTCACAGGGTGCAGTGTGCGCTATATGATTAGGTAAGCATTCACAGGGCGCAGTATGCGCTATATGATTAGGTAAGCATTCACAGGGCGCAGTATGCGCTATAAAATTAGGGAAGCATTATTAGGGCACAGTATGCATTATAAGATTAGGAAAGCATTCACAGGGCGCAGTATGAGTTATAAGATTAGTTAAGCATTCATAGTGTTCAGTATGCGTTATAAGATTAGGTAAGCATTCACAATGCGCAATATGTGCAATAAGATTAGGTAAGCATTCACATGGTTCAGTATGCAATGTAAGATTAGGTAAGCATTCACATGGCGCAGTGTGCGTTATAAGATTAGGCAAGCATTCACATGGTTCAGTATGCAATGTAAGATTAGGCAAGTATTCACAGGGCTCAGTATGTGTTATAAGATTAGGTGATCATTCACAGGGCCTAGTATGCGTTTTAAGATTTGGTAAGCCTTAACAGGGCGCTTTATGCATTAGAATATTATGTAAGCATTCACAGGGCGCAGTATGCGTTATAAGGTTAGGTAAGTATTCACAGGGTGCAGTAGTGGCATATGCAAGAACTGGATTATACCCATGAATCTGACATACACACAACTATTCGTTTCGATGCCTTTTCAACTTAAAAGGATATTTGGACAACAAACATGTAATGGAATATCATTTCTAAGATGGAATGCGGTCTCATTTTCTCCTTGCTACCACTCTATAATGATTTATGAATGCGGATATCGTACACATTGTTGGTTTAAACATATTGTATCACGAATTATCGAAATGGGTCGGGACACAAGTTCTTACAACATAAGTTACGGCACTTACAAATTGTTGATGTTAAAACAATATTTAACTTTGGATTTGTCATACCAATATACATGTATGTATTAATTATATATTATAAAAACATTTACAACGAATCCATATTTGTGCCGTTTTGTATTTGCAATATTCCAACTCAATAGTTAACTAATTATCACTAACATTCGTTGCTTGGAGTCGGTGTAAATAGCAATAGCGATATCATTAATTAGATTCTGCTTCATATCAAATATTAATTTCCATCTTAATACACCAATACGTGCACGAAGCACAAAACCATGGAGATCTAAACCTGGAAGTAATCCGCGTATAACCCGATTACTCTGGAAGCTGGTCATATACTCAGTTCATGTTACATCCAGCTTCTAAATGACAGAACTTTCATTCATGTGGGAATATAGCGTGCATCACGGTTTGCAAACGTGTAGCTTTTGATATATTCAAACATTATATTGCTGTTCCAGAGTGATCTTGTCACGTGAGTTTGTATTGTCTGATTCATCATTGTTAATGAGAAACAGATTTAGTTAATTAAACTACATGTATATGTATATACGTCTACCTAGCTTAAAAGTAGGTATAACGGTCAAACAGGAATTGCAGTAGACACATAACACAGTCAACCAAAATCATTCGCAACAAACACATAACACAGTCAACCAAAATCATTCGCAACAAACACATAACACAGTCAACCAAAATCATTCACAACAAACACATAACACAGTCAACCAAAATCATTCGCAACAAACACATATCACAGTCAACCAAAACAGTCAACCAGAATCATTCGCAACAAACACATAACACAGTAAACCAAAATCATTCGCAACAAACACATAACACAGTCAACCAAAATTATTCGCAACAAACACATAACACAGTCAACCAAAATCATTCGCAGCAAACACATAACACAGTAAACCAAAATCATTCGCAACAAACACATAACACAGTCAACCAAAATCATTCGCAACAAACACATAACACAGTCAACCAAAATCATTCGCAACAAACACATAACATTGTCTACCAAAATCATTCGCAACAAACACATAACACAGTCAACCAAAATCATTCGCAACAAACACATAACATTGTCAACCAAAATCATTCGCAACAAACACATAACACAGTCAACCAAAATCATTCGCAACAAACACATAACACAGTCAACCAAAATCATTCGCAACAAACACATAACACAGTCAACCAAAATGATTCGCAACAAACACATAACACAGTCAACCAAAATCATTCGCAACAAACACATATCACAGTCAACCAAAATCATTCACAACAAACACATAACACAGTCAACCAAAATCATTCAAAACAAACACATAACACAGTCAACCAAAATCATTCGCAACAAACACATAACACAGTCAACCAAAATCATTCACAACAAACACATAACACAGTCAACCAAAATCATTCACAACAAACACATAACACAGTCAACCAAACTCATTCACAACAAACACATAACACAGTCAACCAGAATCATTCGCAACAAACACATAACACAGTCAACCAAAATCATTCGCAACAAACACATAACACAGTCAACCAGAATTATTCGCAACAAACACATAACACAGTCAACCAAAATCATTCGCAACAAACACATAACACAGTCAACCAGAATCATTCGCAACAAACACATAACACAGTAAACCAAAATCATTCGCAACAAACACATAACACAGTCAACCAAAATTATTCGCAACAAACACATAACACAGTCAACCAAAATCATTCGCAGCAAACACATAACACAGTAAACCAAAATCATTCGCAACAAACACATAACACAGTCAACCAAAACACAGTCAACCAAAATCATTCGCAACAAACACATAACACAGTCAACCAAAATCATTCGCAACAAACACATAACATTGTCAACCAAAATCATTCGCAACAAACACATAACACAGTCAACCAAAATCATTCGCAACAAACACATAACACAGTCAACCAAAATCATTCGCAACAAACACATAACACAGTCAACCAAAATGATTCGCAACAAACACATAACACAGTCAACCAAAATCATTCACAACGAACACATAACACAGTCAACCAAAATCATTCACAACAAACACATAACACAGTCAACCAAAATCATTCACAACAAACACATAACACAGTCAACCAAAATCATTTACAACAAACACATTACACAGTCAACCAAAATCATTCACACCAAACACTAACACAGTCAACCAAAACCATTCACAACAAACACATAACACAGTCAACCAAAATCATTCGCAACAAACACATAACACAGTCAACCAAAATCATTCGCAACAAACACATAACACAGTCAACCAAAATCATTCGCAACAAACACATAACACAGTCAACCAAAATCATTCGCAACAAACACATAACACAGTCTACCAAAATCATTCACAACAAACACATAACACAGTCAACCAAAATCATTCGCAACAAACACATAACACAGTCAACCAAAATCATTCACAACAAACACATAACACAGTCAACCAAAATCATTCACAACGAACACATAACACAGTCAACCAAAATCAATCACAACAAACACTAACACAGTCAACCAAAATCATTCACAACAAACACATAACACAGTCAACCAAAATCAATCACAACAAACACTAACACAGTCAACCAAAATCATTCACAACAAACACATAACACAGTCAACCAAAATCAATCACAACAAACACTAACACAGTCAACCAAAATCATTCACAACAAACACATAACACAGTCAACCAAAATCATTCACAACAAACACATAACACAGTCTACCAAAATCATTCACAACAAACACATAATACAGTCTACCAAAATCATTCACAACAAACACATAACACAGTCAACCAAAATCATTCACAACAAACACATAACACAGTCAACCAAAATCATTCACAACAAACACATAACACAGTCAGCCAAAATCATTCACAACAAACACATAATACAGTCAACCAGAATCATTCGCAACAAACACATAACACAGTCAACCAAAATCAATCACAACAAACACTAACACAGTCAACCAAAATCATTCACAACAAACACATAACACAGTCAACCAAAATCATTCACAACAAACACATAACACAGTCAACCAAAATCATTAACAACAAACACATAACACAGTCTACCAAAATCATTCACAACAAACACATAATACAGTCTACCAAAATCATTTACAACAAAAACATTACACTTACAAGGATAAATAGAAGCAAATATGAGTCACTAAAAAAATAAACCTTCCTTGTGGCTTTCTAGGCTATTGTTTTTCGTATTATATATACACGAGCAACTTTGTGTTTTACTTATATTGCCTATTAATGCTGTCTTGTTGGTTAGAGAATAGTTCATGAAGGGAATTCCTTTTTTATTTTATACTTTCCCGTTTTATTGGGATGACAGTAGGGTGGGTAAGTGTGAGGTTTGGTGCACCCTAGAACCTGGTTTAACACCCCCTATCCCCCACAAGCGGCCTTTTTTTGCCACCGACCGTTCCAAGTAAAGGCGGTAGCCCTATTTTCAACACCTTTTGTGTTTGTGACGTCATATTCCTTTATTCCTTATTAACATTGCCATTCATGTTTGTCTTTTTTCGTGTTTTGGGGTTTATTGTGTTCTGTGAAAGCTGCATTTCCTGTTCGACCTTTATACTTATTTTGAAAACGGGGGAACTGTCAGGTTTCCATATTTACGGATGCGAGTGCGAATGTACCATGCGAATGCTGAAAGGATACACGTAGGTCTTGGTACTCGCTACAGGGAGTGTTTGAACACATTTAATACGCGTTAGCATAACGAATCGCTGCGCGTGTCCAATCATTTACAATTGCAGTTTCAGGAATACTTCCCGTATCTGCGTATTTGCATATTTAAATGTCCGCATGACGTTTCTGAAATTGCATGGAGTATGTGCATACGCAACCGATATTATGGAATATTAGTATTATAAATACACCAGGCCTGGAATTCACCAACCATTCTTCAAACTATTCTTAGACTTGAGGTCAGCTACTCAAATTTCGTTCACAAATATTCCCATGACCTTCAAAGATAAGCAATCATATGAAGATGCTATATATGTATCATATGTATACATAACAGCTCGTTATAAACGTTCATCCTTTAAACTTATAGAAATAGCTGAAATTTGCATACGTGGACTTTAGTCTAAGAATATTCTCAAGAATGGTTGGTGAATTCAAGGTCAGACCATAACACAAGTGATAGTATTTTAAGTATTTAAAAGGGTTGACAAAAGAGATAATGTCTTGGAATAATCAGTGGCAAAACGGCCGATGTGGGATTTAAACTAGTCATGGCTTTAAAACACTTACAGACACCGAAATATGTGATACAATGTCATATTACAGAATACTAGTGCTCTAGCGTTGATGTTAAAACAAAGCAATACAAATTGTCTAGTCAGTTTGAAACTAAATGGGATTTTCAGATTTGAATTCGATTGATCTGTATGACAATGTATGAAGCCCTGCTAACTTTAGAATTTATTAAAAAAAACGATAACAGAAAATGAGATAAGCTTAATTGATATTTATGCGTTTTACCATTTCATATGAGTGTGAATCCTTTCGTAATGGAACAATCACGACAGATAACAATTTAAATTTAAATATTGACGCAAATCCTGCTTTATTTGTCTTCGTATTCTGTGAATGTCTGCAATAAATTCCAATCAAGTGTATTCAGATGGCATTACTTCCAATGTTTTATCTGAATATCGCGTGCGGATCCGGAATGCTGATGAAGCTGATTCAGAATAAATTCAATAGGCAGTATAAACCGACGTGTTTATTACACATATCGTCAGGCTGTATTCGACAAAGCGGAAGATTTAGATAATAAGTGCTACAATTAAGTTGACGAATCGTTATTTCACATGCATGGAGTGTTTAGAAACTCAGTAAATATATGCACACGTTCATCAAGGCAAACAATACCTAGTTTACTTGACGCTAAAGAGACAAATGAGATGATTTTATCAGAAACTTGAATACTGAGTATGTTTCTGCTGTTAGTTTATATTCTATATCTCAATTCTGGTCCAATGACATGCCTGGTTTCGCATAGTTTCTAATTTTGCGACTTAAGCAAAGCGTTTCTCTTAAAATTCCAAAATGATCAAATATAGGAATCACATTGAATATAAATTCCTGTCATAAACGATAATTCGTCTAAAAATGTCAAAATGAAAACTTTCTCACATCACCATAATAAGATAATATGTCATGAAGCTCACTAAATAGTTAACTAAAAATGGTGGTCTTGCGCTTAAAACATAACTTATTATTATTTAGTTCCTATTTTTTCAGACTTGTGTACATATGTTCCTGTTTCTATGTGATAAAAATGAACATGGTTATCGTTTTAGACAGGTTTGGCTATGGCTAGTGGTTTTGCGCTCAAAAATATAACCTAATATTAGGTTTCAATTTTTTTCAGAACTGTGTACATATGTTCGTGTTTAAAGTTCCACGTTATAAAAATGAATAATTGTCATGAAGTCCTGCTAACTTTAGAATTTTAATGAGAAACCTTAACAGAAAATGAGATAAGCTGAAATGGTATTTATGCGTTTTACCATTTCATATGAGTGTGAATCCTTTCGTAATAGAACACTCACAACAGATAACAATTTAAATTTAAATATTGACGCAAGTCCTGCTTTATTCGTCTTCGTATTCTGTGAATGTCTGCAATAAATTACAATCAAGTGTATTCAGATGGCATTGCTTCCAATGCCATATCTGAATACCGCGAGCGGATTCTGAATGCTGATGAAGCAGACTCTGAATAAATCTAATCTGCAGTATAAACCGCCGTGTTTATTACACATATCGTCAGGCTGTACTCGACAAAGCGGAAGATTTAGATAAGTATGTGAGAAGTGCTGCAATTAAGTTGACGAATCGTTATTTCCCATGCATGGAGAGTCTAGAAACTCAGTAAATGTAGGAACACGTTCATCAGGGCAAACAATAAGCTAGTTTATTTGACGCCAAAGAGACAAATGAGATGATTTTATCAGAATCTTGGGTAATGATTATGTTTTAGCTGTTAGTTTCATATTGTGTATCTCAATATTTTTCTAATGACTTGCCCGCTAAGGCTGACATGTTTCGCACTGTTTCCATTTTTTTGGCATTGTCCTACTTCATCAAAGTGTTTCTCTTAAAATTCCAAAACGATCAAATATAGGAACCACGTTCAATATAACGTAATGTCATGAACAACAATGTCAAAATGAAAATTTCCCCACATCACCAAAATAAGATAATATTAGTTATTGGGTTTGTTACTGACCCCCTACAGAAATATGTGGGGTCAGTAAGATTTATAGGGGGCGAGGCGATAGCAGAGTCCACCTATACATCTGACTGACCCCACATATTTCTGCAGGGGGTCAGTAACAAACCCAATAACTGATTTATTGCATCGAGCACCTTTTTTTAAGGCAAACGCCGATATTTAACCCATTATAATGGAGCGTCAACGTCATTATGACGTTCGCGCAATTTGACGTCATGACGTTGACGTCACGACCGGTACAGTTTAAAAACATTATTAAATTTACTTAGGCCTATTATGTTTGTTACTAACGATTTAAAGAACTATTTGCAAATAATTTAAACTTTGAATCAAAATTGTAGTCCATATTGTTTTAGTGACCCTCTATGAAATCTACTGACCCACTATAGAATAATAGAGGGTCACCATGTGACCGCTCTAATCCAATGAAATTCCTAGGATTTTGTGCGAGGTGCAGTAAAATGTCATAAAGCTCAATAAACAGTGAAATGAATGAGATTGAAGGTCTTGCGCTCAAAAATATAACTTATTATTAGGTTTCAATGTATTCAGAACTGTGTACATATGTTCATGTTTAAAGTTCCAAGTTATAAATATGAATCATTGACATGAAGCCCTGCTAACTTTAGAATTTTAATGAATAATGATAACAGAAAATGAGATAAGCTTAATTGGTATTTATGCGTTTTACCATTTCATATGAGTGTGAATCTTTTCGTAATGGAACAATCACGACAGATAACAATTTAAATTTAAATATTGACGCAAGTCCTGCTTTATTTGTCTTCGTATTCTGTGAATGTCTGCAAAAATTCCAATCAAGTGTATTCAGATGGCATTACTTCCGATGACGTATCTGAATACCGCGAGCGGATCCGGATCGCTGATGAAGAAGATTCAGAATAAATTCAATAGGCAGTATAAACCGACGTGTTTATTACACATATCGTCAGTCTGTACTCGACAAAGCGGAAGATTTAGATAAGTATGTGAGAAGTGCTGCAATTAAGTTGACGAATCGTTATTTCCCATGCATGGAGAATCTAGAAACTCAGTAAATGTAGGAACACGTTTATCAGGGCAAACAATAAGCTAGTTTATTTGACGCCAAAGAGACAAATGAGATGATTTCATCAGAAACTTGAATAACGATTATGTTTCTGCTGTTAGATTATATTTTATATCTCAATTCTGGTCAAATGACCTGCCCGCTAAGGCTGACATGTTTCGTACAGTTTCCATTATTTGTCAGTGTTCGTCTTGAGTAATGTGTTTCTCTTGAAATTCCAAAATGAACAAAGACTGGAATCACATTGAATATAAATTCCTGTCATAAAGGACAATTCGCTTCACAATGTCAAAATGAAAATTTCCTCACATCACCAAATTCAGATAAAATGTCATGAAGCTCACTAAACAGTTGACTGAAAGTGGAAGTCTTGCGCTTAAAACATAACTTGTTATTTGTTCCTATTTTTTCAGAACTGTATAGATATGTTCCTGTTTTTATGTGATAATGAGTTATGAAATTGTAAAATTCAACAGTGTCTCGACAAAACATTGACATTTGGAGAAAAGCAACCTGGCTAAACGTTTCTATAAAATAGTTTTAATAATATTCCCATACCTTTCAGAAGATCAACAGACGCATGTATTGATAAGCAGCATGTACAGCATGGTGCACCATTAACTAAAACATGAACTTATTCGGCTGGACCTTAGCACAACAAATATTTGTCTGTCTGTTTGTATGGTGTTTTACGTTATTTTCAACACATGTAAGGTTATATATGACGGTCGATTTTTTGTGGTTGAGGCAGACCACCCACGTGTCCTGGGTAGAACCAGTACTGTACACCTCCCGCCATCCGTAAGAATCGACACTTCTTCACTTACAAGTCGAGCTCTCAGTGGGATTCGAACCCGCAGCGCTGAGAGGCGAAGGTTTACAACGCAACGTCGTTAACCATTCGGCCACTGAGACACTCACAACAAACATAACAGCACAAGTTATTTCAATGGTCTTTTCTATAAGTGTAAGCCTTCTATTTCGCACATGCAGTCTGGAAATGAAATAAAATATATTACTATTTTGCTAGTAAATACAAGAAATCTTACCGAAGTTTCAATGTCTCTGGAGACATACAAGTTTCAAAATATATTTGGCAAGGACAGCAACAATATCAACAATGTATGTCTACATTGTGTTGTGTATGTCTACATTGTGTTGTGTATGTCTACATTGTGTTGTGTATGTCTACATTGTGTTGTGTATGTCTACATTGTGTTGTGTATGTCTACATTGTGTTGTGTATGTCTACATTGTGTTGGTTTCAGAAAATTACTCGACTATAGTTTAAACTCCTACCTGGCGATCCATTTAACGTTGAACATCGCACAAGGAAACAAGTCAGCAGCCAGGCAAACAATGAACAATTAGAACAAGTCATCATATTTGAAAATGAAGCCATCTTATTTAATCCAAATCTGACCTATTAAACAGTCGGTAATTTATAATTATTTAGATTGAAGAGTTTAATGTATGGAATGTCATGTTCCTGTGCCTGAAGCATAAACACTGTTCACTCTTTTCAACGTAATATATTTAAAAGTTAAATTCAGAAACGATATTTTAAAATCTTGACTAAAAGACACATCACATCGATCTTGAAGAACAGAGTGTTGCTGTTACGGAGGAGTATCCTGTTGCTCACGCGAACACATCAATGTCGTTGCGTTGGTAGTAGACTGAAATGATAAAACATACACATGTTTATTCTTAAATTCACGAACTAGTAAGCTAGTACCTTGAAGTACCGGTGACTATATAAAATATGTACTGCTCAAAATAATTTAAAGACCATGTGTAAATTTGGGTCATTTTATAAAACAATTTACTATTTTTTTGAAAATTCTTAGTTTAGTTGTATTCTTTTACGTTACACACATTTATTCTTTAAATGAATATGACATCCATAATATTACAGAGTAAATAATTATTATTGTTCTATTTCGTGGTCCTTAAATTATTTTGAGGTGTATTGTATTCGATCTTTTAAATGTTTAGCGTATGAACGATAACACACGGAGTTTGTATTTAAAGTCAAACTGGTATCAAAGAAATTTGTTCCGATAAAAAATTAGCATGTATCCCTACCAAATCAACTGCTCACGTCGATATTTGGTCCCTAGGAAATATATGTTACGTTATCAATTTGTCGATGATTATATTTCTATGTGCACAGTATATATGAATGTATTAGTAATATATACTTTTATTGCCTTCGAGGCATAACATAGTCGATAGTTGTATCATTCAGCTGCCTTTGGCAGCTGAACCTTATATGGGTTTTATATCTGTCTATGGTAAACAGACTGTGACTCATGTAAGTGGCAATAAGCATGCTTTACAACTTAAATTCCTAGAGAACTCGTCTGAAAAACTTGAATGGTATAAACACATATTTTGTAATGTTGAAAGGTTACCGTTTCACTTGCTGAAATGACGTTTTCGTAAACCAGTCTACTGAAATGTAGAATGTAGTCATTATTATTATATGTATATTAGCGATGAAACATTCACTGGCCTAGTAGCGCAGTTGACTAAGGCGTCGTGTTAGTGCCGGGGAAGGGAGGATTCAAGCCTGCTGATTTCCTTTTTTTTTTTTTAATTTTCATTATTATGGTTTTTATTATTGTTAATGGTAAGGTAGCAACAGTTCCTTTACATTTTTCACTTTGCGCAATCTTATAATTACACATGGTAACAGTGAACAGTTTATATGTATTGCAATGCACACACTAACGCACTTGTATCCCTTACATGTGAACAATTGTATTCCTGAAATTTCTGTGCTGATGTGTACTTCTATTACGTCGTGTTACAAGGGTGAATTGTAATCAATATGTAAGGCATGTCAAGGTATTTGAACAGAAAGAAGCGAGGTCGCAAACATTGATTCAAAATGCTTGGTAGGAAGGTAAAAATGCTTGGTAAAAATCGGGAAGAATGTAAGGAAACACGGTCGAGGCGTGTTTATGTCTCCTTGACAACATTTATTGTTTTCAATATGTGGCTTGATGTGTCTCGGCAGCTATTTTACGCTTGCGTAAAACCTTGCTTGCTTACTTGTATATCAGTCCTATCTTGGATTTTAGGATGCATGGTTACAACAAATTGTTGGTAACTGTAATATATTTCTTGCAATAGTAAAGCAACGTTTAAATGACAATTTTGTTCAAAATTGGCACAATCGATTAGAAAACTCCACCAGAGCAGTTTTTATATATGTATTGCACAATTTCAGTTTCAACCATATCTAAATAATATAAATGTTTTCAAATTGTGTCAAGCATTAACTAAATTACGGGTGTCATATCATAGGCTGCAAATTGAAGCGGGTAAATGGGTTAAATCCCATATAATTCCTTTTAACGATCGACTATGTTTATTTTGCAATAAACTTGAAGATGAGTTCCATTTTGTGTTGGAATGCCAAACATACATAATGCCATGGAAGCAATATATTCCTAAAATTTTTTATAAGAGGCCGAATATGATCAAATATTTGGAATTATTAAATTCACAAAATAAGATATATATTCGCAAACGTTGTACCTTTGTTTTAAGAGCATTTAAGTTATGAAATGAAACACTATACAGAAATTAACTATTTCTAAATATAATGTATGTAATGTATGTAATATGTCATGGTTGTAAACTTATATGTCATGTTTGTATACTTATGTATGCATTAATCATTATGATAAAAGGGTATTGACCATTTTACTTAGAAACTCTTAATACGGACCATCAGTAAAGTGTTTTCATTTACTGGGACTGCGTGTCTTGTAGTTTGACTGTCAGTAAAGTGTTTTCATTTACTTGATTAATACTTGTCTTCATTCAACAACGGGTATCTATGATGAATTGTAATTGATTTATTTGAGGAAGTGTTATATATACGCCTTCTCATTGTACAAGTTCAGTTAAGATAAACTGCATATTTATATTTGGACATGTATTTTTTATAATACCTACACTGTTGCCATGCTTTGTGAAAGTGTATGTTCTATCCTTACGGGTTTTAAGCCTATTGGAAATTGGAAATAAATATATATCTATCTATCAATTTATATTGTTCGCTTGGATAATGAAGTAGATATGCACGCTTCAGGCGTTTGCTTTTCGAATCAAACTTGATTGAATTACACGAGTGTGTAAACAAATATATTGATGCTGTCCTCAGGTGGATAATACAACATAAACAGCAGGACAAACATGCCTAATACCGTCTTGGTAAACGCAACATGTGCATACAAGCTTATACAATACCATGTAGCGTAGTAGGAAAAGGGTTCTGTTATAATTGTGAATACAGAATAACTTCGTTTATATTAAATGGTAAAGATGTAAATAAAAACAGAAAAGGGGATCCATAGGGAGCAAAAAACACAAACGTGAGAGAAAATTAACAGACTCGGGTTTATTGAGTCTGTTCATGAAGTAGTATTTGGTGCAACACCTAGCACCGGCTTAAGCGGTATTTAAAAGGCCTGCATATACAATGCTTTGTCTTTTGAATGTATTTTACCCACTTTAGACCTAATATACCAAAAGTAAAAACAAGTTCAGGTACACCAGACGGATAATACTTTCTCTCTCATGTGTTTGGTTTGCTGAGGACGTACTCGTTTCACGTGTCTTGTTAAAATAACGACACTCAGTTAAAACAGTTTTAAATCTGATTTCTTTGCTCATAAAATCGTTGCTAAATCGTGCCTGAATACGTCTAAAGACGAAACTCATAACTTAGAAAGTGAACTTCAGTTGAGCATTATTTTAAATATATATACTGAAAGGAAAAGGAAACGCGACACGGGAATTTCCGCTATATAGTGTCTATACTGCACACTTAATTCTATATATATTCCAAGGAAATGTTTTGTAAAAAACAAAGTTGCAGTTAGTTAGAGAAAGGACACAACTGTGATGTTGTAGACGTTTTAATCACAGTACACGTTGTAAAAAGAAATTCATAAATGTTGAAGTTCCTCTTTGAAAAATTGAACCAGTTCAGTACTGTATTTAACATAAAGAGTTTGCAAAGTCTTGCATCCTAAGTTTAGTCACATGCTTGAGCCAAAAGCTTACTCTGTCAATAATGAAACTTTGCAGGAATACTATTTGCTTTGTTACATGTTGTTTTAGTCTTTTTTCCGAAAGGAACAATTTTACGTAGCCATGTACCATTCGATTAAAAGCAGCATATTGTACATACAATATATAGCGGAAATTCCCGTGTCGCGTTTCTTTTACCTTTCAGTATATATATATATTATCATTAGCCGATTCGTTAAAAATATAGAGAATTTATTTTAAAACCAAGTTCTTGTCCAGACAAAGGTAAAACTAAAAACTGTTATGAGTACAGCTATTACTAGATTATTACTTAGGTATAATTTCAGTAATACGCTGTTTTATAAACATATTTACAATAATTGCAATGATTAGCGTATGTTTGAAGCAACACGTATACAAAATGGTAATGCAATACGCAATATTTTTTTGGTAGAGAGTATGGTAATGCAAAACTGTATGCATCTCGCACCAACATAATGAACTTACGCGTTACTATATGGTAAATTAATGTTTGGAGACATTTTAGAAATAGTAAATGAAATATCTGTCGGTAACACATAAGAAACATAAGTATTGCTACACAATTAAGCGAGAACATGTACTACAGTATCAAGATGCAAACTCAAATTCTAACGCAACATTTTTTAATAATTCATGTGTAAATATATAAGAAAGAATGGCATATGAATATATTTGTTCTGAATAATAAATACACATTAATTTATTATTCAGAACAAGGTGCCATGTATAACATAGTTTTGAGTTACCGTTTCGTTTTCGGAAAGAGGTCCTGGAGCCGAACATTCGGAATAAAAAGTGAAACTATATGGAATATATTGTTTTAGGTTGACTCTTTTTTCGAATCGGTTAGTGTTAAAAATGTATGATAACTATCGTTTTAAACGTTAGCGAATTCTTCAAGCTGTTCAAAAACAATTTTAACAAATTATTCTATGCGAAAGAGTAAACTGCTTATACAGTGTCCTTCCTATGCATGGAGTTGCTTTTTAATACTAGTTTTGTATTAGTGTACGTTATGCTATATTAGTAATATAAACGTATTTAGTGCAAATATTATCGTATAATTTGCAAAAAATATACAAAGGATCATTTAACGCAATGTGAATGTCTTTAACACTTTAGTAACGGAATAGTTAACAAAGCGATCAATTAATTCAATAAACACTTTCACTGAGCAAATACTTCTCTCCACCACCACATTTCGTAATTAAATACTGTCATCAAATACTTCTCTCCACCACCACATTCGTAATTCAATACTGTCAACAAATAGTTTTAAAGTAGCTGGGTCAGAGGTTTAATTATTGACAGTTTAACGTTTCGATTGTTTAATGGTCCTGTTGAATTGAATTGTAAATTACACGTCGTTAAGAAATATTCTGCAGCATGATGAATAATAAGAGCTTATGAAGGGTGGAAATCCAACATTTGTTATGTATTATAACTATTAGCGATATGTTTTCATCTATTGTCATACAATTCAAATACGCGCCAGTAAACGCTCCAGGCATGTTAGGTCGTAACTTTTTCAGTATAACTTAGAATCTAGACATTTTATGAACAACAACATGGACTTTCAATAATAAATCTTCAATTAACATGACAAAGTGAAGCATACATCCATGGTTCCAGGCAACACTATAGTATCTTCTTTTTCATGTATTGTCGGAGCTCAAAAACTGCGGTGGGTGTTGGACTGTGTACCAACCTCATTTACTGTTCATTAGACAACTGTATTTTAGTAAAAATACCAAGGACGCAGTCAAATTGGTAAACGGGCATTTTATAGGTCCTCTACTATTTGAATAAGGTATCAATTCTAGGGATACAGTCTACAAATTATGATCTGCGCATTCTCGTAGAACTGGTTCTAAATGGTTTTGTAGAGTCACATTGGGGGAGGCTTTTCTGGTAAATAAGGCGGACGCAGTCAAAGTGGTTTAAGAATATTTTATTGGTATTTTACTACACGAATTAGATGTAAATTTCATGGATACAGTCTACAATTTTGATCTGAACTGTACGCATAGAACTCGTTCTAACATGCGTCACTGATTAGTGATTGATATTGAACTTTATTAAAGAGACACGCGGCAATCTTGATAATTTAAAACTCGTGGCGTCGCGTTAGTTGTTATACATAACTTGCATTTGTTCAATAATTAATAAGAATTATTAGAATATATCAAAGAAAGTTGTTTTTACAAATAAATAAGTCCTGTCTTTGTGTACAGCTATGCATCTTTCTTTTTGCTGACAGAATTTAGATCACCACAATGAACACATTTAATTTCATTTGAGGACAAATATTTTGATTTTTCATGAAAAGATTGAAGATAAAGTCCGAATAAACCGTTTTATTTTCACCTACTCTTTATAATATCGGAAATGTGTTACTAATAACCAGATGTGAAAGTAATGAATATATTCGACTTTTTGCTTTCAGTTATCAAGAAAGCAAAAACAAAGGTAATTATAGTATAAATTATAAAAAAAAAATCCTATCTCAAAGTTTCTCCTTAATGTTCTCTTTATCCACCGAAAGATATATATTGCAGATTCAAATGCATGTAAATAAATATGCTTTTGGTATTACAACAGACTGGGATAGCTGGTTCACTATTTATGTAAACAATTGCATCGCATAGAGGTTCTGTTTTAAATATAAAATGAACATGATATACGTACGTTGTTGCCTATTGACTGTCGTGATATTTGACAAATATATAGTTGACTTTAATTTCATCCCAGTAAAATGGGGACAATTTAAAAAAAGAAATCCCCTTCAGGCTATATCCTCTAATAAACAAAAACGTGTAATTAGTTTTGGCAATTCATTAATTGTTAAAGCCAGCTGCAAATCACCTGAAATCGTCACGGTCTGGCAGTTTGTTGTATACGGGTATATAGTGAATTAACGATTTATATGAAAATGAAAAATGTCTCATAGAAACCACAGTTATCAAACGCAATGGCATCGTAGGTCCGCACTGCAACGCATCACTAGAAAATGAACATATTTAAATAATCAATGAAAGAACAACCGATAGCACAAAGAGTGGTGAAGACAGGGTTACCGACCTGGAACGATCAGCAGGCAATAATGCCTACAGGCTTAAACCGATTTTATGTGTACATGTTAGCTAAAAACTATTTATGTTTACATAACCTCGCTATTACCTGTCCCCACTGCCAAATTGACAAGACAGTGTATATGAAAGTACAGCCCATCAAAAGGAAATCTCTAGCAATAAAGTCCACATCCAGAAAAAATAAGGATACACGAATATTGATAAAAGTGATAAAAGATACATGATTAGAAACACTTCAGGATGTAACCAGAATAGTACTGAACAACCACTGCAGCCAAAGAGAAATTACGACCAGAAAACCCGGGGGATAAAAGTTCAGTCACCAAACTGCTCTTTCAGAAGGTGCAATCATAGAGTCCCACGCGGTTGTCCGGTCATTGCAAAAGAGAAATATAAAGCATAGGGATTGATCATCAAGCATGCAGTGCGTTGCAATACTAAATTTATGACAAATTTCCTCATTAATTTTGTAAAGTGGTCAGGAAATCCGTCCGAGTCTTAAGCGACCGAACATGATAGACGATGCAAACGAGTACATGGACTTTTTACATCCCGTTCAACCAGTATATACCTAACCACAGAGAAGCAAGAACGTGTCGTTACCAGAATTGGACAGTGTCTAGAAAACATCGAATGAACGAGCCATTGTCACAGATCGTTAATCATTCTAATGACACACGCCGGCAGATTAAAACGTAAAGGACAGTAGTTCACAAAAGTATTTGAATGGCCCGAGATCAAGTCACCAAAGTATTCAGTCACAGCGGTCAATTTAATAAAGGGAGAATCGTTACATATTATGTGCACGCAATCTTTAAGACGGTGAAAATATTCGCTGGAATGTATCAGCTCGTTGAGAAGGTATCGCGGTTATTCTAAGGCGACTCTGATGTTAGATATGTAGCGAGACATTGCGATAACGATCGGGATCAACGTGTTCCGAATAATTCTAACAATACCTATAATGGTGATAGTACTGGTAGATACATTCCCAACAATTTTAAATTTTGAATTTTAAGAGTGTTAAATATACACAGTTTAATTCTATCATATTAACTTTTCATTTGAGACATAGACCTAATTAACAAAAGAAGAGTCGATATAACCACCCCCGCACCACCACCACCCACAACCACAACACCCCGCACAACCCCCGAAACCAAACTCCGAATTTGAAATAAAATAATCTTTTAAAATGTTGTGTATCTTTCATAGGCGAGTATATACATTAAGTTATGTGCAAAAATATGAAAACAATGACAGTGGGATTGAATTTTAAACTTGTGCCACCCCGTACCCCGAACCACACGGGTGACGTTGGAGGGAAAAGTGTACAGTGTAATTCTATCATAGTGATGTTTCATTTAAGATACATTAAAAAGAACATATTACACCCCCTTCCCCCACCCGTCCCTACACACACAAACCCCCACCCCTCCTCCAACTCCTGGGCAGACATTTGAAATATTAAAATCATTTGGTATGTTGTTTCATATACGAGTATATGCACCAAGTTGTGTGCAATCATATGGAAAAACAACAGTGTAATTGAATTTTAATGTATCTGACCGTTTGATCCCGTTGTTGGGTGCGCGGTAAACGTAATGCTGCTCTTCATGTGGGAAAGTTATACATCAAGTTCCACTGAGTGATTAAGAAGGTGTTATGGTAATGGAAAGACGGGTGGACGGACAAACGGGCGGACACGTAGACAGACAGTCGTGGGCGTTAACAATATTCCCTCACGCTTCGTTTTTAAAAAGCATGAAAAAAAATACCTACAATTTTGTGTAGCCACTCAAATGAAATGTTATGTTGCTATGTAGACATTTAATGTGAATAACTGCATGCTTTTACGGGTATAGGTATCACTAATCAAGGCATGTATAGGATATCTAAAATAATGTAGGCACTGAGCACTACGTATAAATAGATATGCCACTGATAAAAACAGACTTGCTTTTGAGGCGTAAGGTTATCTACGTCTTTTGGCAGCGTCATTTCTTCAAAATGGTGATATCCATATTATTCAGCTCCATCTAGTTACATGTTTTAGATTAGTTTAAACATATTTATTTAACATCGATTGCGAAACAAGTTCTTGCAACTTAGATTAATCACTCTCGATGGCTTCCTGGGTAGAACCAGTACTAAGCAATGTGGATTAATTATCTTGTTCGAGGATAAATAACGTGGCCGCCGCGAGGATCGAACCCACGATTTGGAGTTCGGCGCTCTACCACTGGACCACGCATGTTTTAGATTGTTGTCCATCACAGGCATACTCAGCTTAAAGTTGTCTACTGTGTCGAGTTACCAGCAGTGCTCTATATATATCCTAAAGTGGCGCAATACTAATACAAGGAAGAACTCGTGCATTTTATCCTAATACGAATTATTGTATAATAACCTAAACATATTAATCAGGTGAGTTCATATATAAAGCCAAATTATCTGTCCAAGGTAAGTTATATTGGTTCGAGGCGAATAACTCAGTGAATATGTCATCTTCTGATTAATGACTATTTTATTTACTAATCACACAATTAAGGCAGTTCTATGAGAACATAAAAGTTAATAACATATTCAATTTTTACAATTTCAGTCTGTTTCATACGCATTCCTAATTTGGCAAATACGAGCTGAGCTGAGCCAGCGAGAGATCTACAGGATCAATACGGGTTCAACCGGGTCAATACGGATATTGCTCGTATTGGCAGAGTTGGGAATTCATATGATGCAGACCAAAACCTTAATATAACATTAATAATAGCAGAGACAAATTATTAGTGTAAGATATTATGTATGCTGTTTCAGGTGGACATATTTCCCCAGCTATTTGCATGTTGATGATACGGCAACAGGAAAATAAATTAGTGTTAGTCGTAATCTAATATTTTAAAACGTATAATTCATACTGAAACGCCAGCTTGAACATATTTTAAAACGGAACAGTCAAATTTAATGAGACGGTTTATTGCAAGCTGAAATAAAATCCCGTTAACACATCACATTATATTGGGACAACAACATCAGAGGAAAATAAGAAGGAGGACGAATTTGGGTGTGTGTGGGGGGGGGGGGGGGGGGGGTGGGGGGGGGGGGGGGGGGAATTTGGGGCGGGGGGGGGGTGGGGGTTGGGAGGGGGCGGAAGTTAATCTCCTTAAAGCCAAGGTTTTATATATTAGCTACAGATTTTGCTTTTATTGTATGATAGTGTTTTGTGATGAGATTTAACCCGAATTTGGGGGTGGGGGTGGTGTGGGAGGGGGCGGAAGTTAATCGCCTTAAAGCCAAGATTTTGGGGCGGGTGGGGGGGGGGCGTTGTGGTGGGTGTGGGGGTGGGAGGGGTGGAAGTTAATCTCCTTAAAGCCAAGGTTTTATATATTAGTTACAGATTTTGCTTTTATTGTATGATAGTGTTTTGTGATGAGATTTAACTGAAAAATACATGTTTATTTAGGCGTTAAACACCAGTTGGAAGAAAAACATTTTGATTTTGTCTATTTGACGATTAAAAACGAATAAACAGTTACATACTAATCATATTCCAAATCCTAGCCTTTGTATGTAAACAGCCAGTATAATGAATCAGCACCGCCCCAGAACAATAATACAGACTGTAAGGTTGTTTGCTTGATTAAACGTATTTCTTTAAATGAGATTTACATTTTGGTCGAGTTGCTTTAGTAGTAGAATGTATGTCTATACTGGGTTTGAGGTCGACTTTGAGCGTCTCCGTGGCCGAATGGTTAACGACGTGACGTTGTAAACCTTCGCCTCTCACCGCTGCGGGTTCGAATCCCCGATGGGAGCTCGACTTGTAAGTGAGGAAGTGTCGATTCTTACGGATGGCGGGAGGTTTAAAATACTGGTTCTGCCCAGGAAAAGTGGGTGGTCCGCCTCAACCACAAAAACATCATGTGTTGAAAATGACGTTAAACACCATACAAACAAATAAACAAACAAACGTCGCCTTTAACAATCTTTCATATCACGATGCCGTCTATTTAACCTCTATGCTCATCTTTATAGTGCTGCTACATTATATACTGAAAAAAAATAAGTTTAGTAAATCCTTATGTACATTTAGCTTAAAGAAATTAAATGCTATTTTATAATATGAAGTATTATAGGTTATATGAGTCTCCATTGCCCTTCCATAGTAAAGTAAGAATGTTGACAACCTGTTAAAAACTCAAACCTCGTTAGAATTCTGGGAAACTTACTTTATCATGCAAATAAACATGTCTGCTATTAAACATCAACAAGGAAATAGGGGGTTTCATACCTTCTAAGAAACATTTATTCAGTTGTATACTAACACCGGGTCAAAGGTCAACACTATTTTTACCCCTTGCAATTTCATACCCTGTCTACTTTCACTTCTCAAATTTATATCAAAAACTGTCAAAAACATGATGAGCTGCATTTTCAAATATCAACAACATGTCCAGAATACAGTTACAGCCAAAAAATAACAGGAAACTGCACTAAAAAAAGTTTTTAAACAAAAAAGATTAGCACTCTTTAATACAGAACTACTTTCGACTGCACCAGGCGATCACATCCTGTTGATTTAGTGTAATTAGACCTAAATAAAACATGTGCATGACATAAGGTGATCTTCTCTTTCACTAATTAGTTGTGATCCAATGTATGTATCAGAGTTATCTACCATTTAGTTAAAACAGCGTATTTCATATTTAAAAATACCAATATGATAAAGAACGTGGTTAAACGTCACTATAAAAGCCGTAAAATCAATGGATACTAACCTTGTCATTATAATGCAATAACGAACCAAAGTTTAAAAAATTTCAAATTACCTCCCTTTACATTGAAATAAGAAGGAAATTATAATATCTGTAAAGCAGGTAGATTAAAACATTTTGTTATTTTTTATCACATATATCTTTTCAATTGAATTAAATTTGGGTTTTAAGGCGCACCAACACATGAAAGGTTATATGGCGCCTAACAGGAATGAACATGCAAGGCTCATCCTCCATGTACAGCGAGATAAAATATGGAGAACGGGCCTACCCCTCTGCCTTCCCCTCCAACGGGATCTGCAGTGTCCCTATTCTTTGCCCCGTAAACACAATGCCCTGCATATATCTGCTAATAATGTTAAGTATATTGTTAATGACCTCTGCCAAGCATAGCCTAGAATATGCGCAAATGAATTTGCCATGCAATTTACTTGCTAATCTTATTTTTATCAGTATATATCATATTACACAAACTGACACTGGGCCGACCAGTCCTAGAACTATTGTTGAACAGTCTTTGGAACCAACACACTAATTTCATATTCCCCCTCGTTATTCGTGATTATTATTATTATTGTTGCTATAATTATTATTAATATTCTTGTTCTTTTTCTTCTTTTTCTTCTTATTATTGATATTAATTATTATTGAAAAAAACAATAACTTCGGGTTGGTTAAAACCTGGTTAAACTGTTATATAGCCAGGCCCGGGGACAAAGGTGGTATTCTCGTGATTAATAATTTATAATGTCAACACTAGCATAATGTGGACGTTATTGCAGTTATCGAATTATTACGATATGTTTGTAAATTTCCAGCTATTAAAGGTTATATTGATATCAATTGGAACTTGATAGTTTTATAAATGAAATGGCTCGTTTATTGTTTATTTATGAGGATACTGACTGTTGCTTTGAAAACATATATATGCTCTCTCTCTCTCTCTCACTCTCTCTCTTCACCTATGCAAAAATACACCTGAATATACACCAGTACTTACATAAGTCAGCATAGGAAGCATATGTGGATATGACTGATACATGGAAAATCTATTATTTAATCCATCTCATACTATATAATCAGTTTGAGAGATGGTGCCCGACGGAAGTTATTGGTTGAGAGTAAAACAGGGTGTGCCATAAAATGGATTTTTTTATATCTCATTTACACAATTTTATTTACAATGACCATCCAAAATAGAATAATACACTTGGATTTGGCATTAATATATCCATATTTCCATATAAATTCAGTGCTATACAAAGCTGAGCAATATACTCAAATGGTGTATAGGCATACACGACTGTATGATAATGTTCTGCATTCCACCCAACATTAGTATGTGGTTCACTGTAATTAATACAGTATATGATCTTATCAATCAAGTTGATTACCTGCATATTTATGTTCTAAAGATCCTTCTTTGTTAGTCCAACTTTGGTAGCAATCTAAAATAATCTAATTGTCGCAAGTGAATGATGATTTAAATTAATCGCATGCTTTATTTAACGTTATTTAAGTTCGTGTTTATGTTAATATTGAACAAGTGCTTGCTGAAAAAATTATACTCAGCTTCTGGTATTATGCGAAATGCATGTTAACTCTAAAACTAAAACGCATATCCTACCTTCAAAACTACTGCATCTGGCACTTCTTGCATACGCATGTATATGTAACATGCAATCCATCCATTACCATTTACAGATACATCCAACTCCACTGCAAAATTTGACGTCACACTTATAAAAGATAATCACTCACCTCATCCAGCGTGGCAGCAGAAGACAATTTGTGATGCTAAGAATGAAACAGTGTGAAGGAATTTGTAATGTATTGATTCATCAATGCATACATGGTTAGGAAAACTTAATGTTGGCCACACTCTGTCTTGATCAACTGGCGATATATCGACCCGATCTTCAATACACTAGCTGCCGAGCTGAAGTCCTCCAGACAAGCTCGCTTAAGAAAAAGCTATATTGGTCTATGCATAGAGCAGGAAATTCTCTCGGAGTACTTTTTGTTCGTTTGGAAAACTTTTTACCGAAGTGAAGAGTCATACAAATAATGATTTATTTGGTTTAACAAATGAGGAATCACAAGAGAAAACATTTACCAGTATGTTTTTATGTCTCCTACGAGGCACATCTGGATTAACATACGAGTATTTCACCCGTTATTTCGCATGGAGTGCGTGGTCCAGTGGTAGAGCGCCGAACTCCAGATCGAGAGGTCGTGGTGCGTGGTCCAGTGGTAGAGCGCCGAACTCCAGATCGAGAGGTCGTGGGTTCGATCCTCGCCGCGGCCACGTTATTTATCCTTGAGCAAGATAATTAATCCACATTGCTTAGTACTGGTTCTACCCAGGAAGCCATCGAAAGTGATTAATCTAAGTTGCAATAACTTGTTTCGCAATCGATGTAAAATAAATATGTTTAAACTAAACTATTTCGCATATTTTATATTTGTATTAACGTATACATCGAGAAATCAGCGTCAAATGCGGTACAGTTAAAACAAAACGAAAAAGAGGCAAGGAATATTAGGCTTTTCCTTGAATATTTCAAATAATATATAAATTAAAACTACATACTAAATAAAATGTCCTATCGAACACCAATTTAACCATATATATCATTCCAATTACTGCCAAGGGGACCGCGGGGGCACAATACAGGTACCTTTGACTGAATCCGCAGATCACAGATTCGAGCCCCACATGCGCCTCACATGTTACTTTGATGTGTCCTTACTTCGTTGTGTCCGTATCCAAGCAAATTATATGTTCCATGTGGGAGATATCTATGAACTTCAATTTCAAGGTCATCAATGGTGTTATTTTAAACACATGTTTGCCAATATATTGTTTGCTGAAATAATGGAGAAAGAGGCCAGTTCATATATACTCAGTTGGAATTGCAATGAATTTACCGAACATTCATTTTTAAATGTAATAAATTTAACGACATGCTCTGTTTCAATCTTCTCGTCGCTTTTATTCTCGTTTTATTCTCGTCGTTAAATGTGAACACTTTGCTGTTTGGTAGTGGACACATTTTCGAGGCGGAAAGCGAATTATTTTTTGATTATTTTATGCTTTTCAGACACATTAGTGAGACCAAATTAGTGAGACCAAATGCTTCAAACACATACTAACACATTATTATCACAGGTAAATACTGTTCTGAATCTCTGTATTAGCATCTGATTTTTTCTTCATACCTTTCATACATCTTACTCTGTCCCTATTCTATCGGTAATATATTCACCGCTAGGGGTTTAAGCCCTCATGGGACCAGACATTTTATGGGAGGAAACTATCCATTTAGCTTGAGGAACTTCAGTGGTTCTACCCATGTGCATCCCTGGGGTCTTTCTCCATCAATGGAAGCCGGAAGTCGCCATATTATCTTAGCTGTTGGTGCGACTATAACATCCAATTCAATTCATTCACAACTATATTTCAAAACAACTACCTCAGTATTATACGTTGTAAAATATTATGGGACTATTTAGCCATGTATAATTCTGCAATTGGATTTTATTGGGAAGTGCCATAACTAGTGTAGATATAACTTGTGGTCCAACCCCTTTGCAGAATTATATGGCAATACAATATGTCAAATGTATATGATTAAATTTATATGATTTGACATTTCAAATGACTTGCCGTTTTGTTATACATTCATTTTTCCCAACATTTAAAACTTAATTCATTTACATTGCATTCGGTTGAAGTCACCTTTATGAAAGGTTTACGAATGTAATGCTATGTCAGATACTGGAATATATTATTTCGAGTGTCCCCATATTGCTACGCTTGACCCAAATATAACATCTGTCATTCCATATCATACCTGACAACAATGCACATATACATTTACAACATTTCTGCCTTATCAGTAACGGACATAGTAAAAGAAAACCTTTATAGATAATGGTTTTATCAAATCTCATTTAAACATTACATGACATACTATTCTAATATGTACATTACTTTCTTTTGATAATGTTAATAAATATTATTTATATCATTTGTTTAGGGGTTTCTTTGGAAATATTCGTGGTTTCGGGTGAGTTGATTACTTTTTATTATATATGAAATAAGAAAGTACACGTTTATTAGTTCAGAATGTTTAACTGATGCTTGAATACTGAGATTAATAAGTCAAACAGTTCTTAACCCTGTAAAATGCAATGGAACATAATTTTATATGTAGCCTAGTGTTTGTGCCATAGTAATTAAACACAGCCTAATGTTTGTGTCATATTGTAAAATGGACTCGGTTATGTTATCACTAGATTATCAATCCATAGATTGTCGATCTACTCAATGTTTACATTTTAAGTATCTTTCCGGGACTTACTTGCTTCGAACCCATAACGACTTATTTTGGCTATATAAAAGAAATAAAACATCTTTTTTATTTATCCTTAAACGATTTTACCGGGGGTGTCTATAGGCTTGTTCGATGTCCGTTATTCCGTTCGACCAAGTCGTGTACGGAGTATAACGACTTTCTTTAGCAAGCGATTACAATACTGTTTTACTGTTACAATACTGTTATAACAATATTTCCCAACACTGAGATGATTTGTCTTTACACAAGTCCAGCAGGGCCCTGTTTTATTAAACATCTTACCGATAAGTCGCAAATTTCAAAATCGTTCCCTTTTTTCACCTAAGCATTCAATGTATAGAGGATCTTACATGTGTACTCAATCATTATTGAGTTTATTAAACGAGTTGGCAAAAGGATATAATGCGAGGCTCTTGTCATCTTTGCTAACGAGTTTAATAAATTCAATAATGAATTAGAACGAATGTTAGATTATATTTATCACATAACTCACATATCGACTTTTATTGCATTTTGCCTGTCGCTTTAACACGCAAAACTGACATAAACCGTGGGAATTGGATCTTAGTGTTTGCCCTACTTTTCCTCCAATCAGACGGTGAGGAATTTTAAACAAATGGCCAACTTATTCATGTAAATTTCTAACGATCACCATTTTTAACCATTTAATCATTAAGTAATCGCTTACTAAATGACACGCGCTTGTTTGGACACAAGGAGGCGGATTTAGTAGAAGCGCGAACGTGTTAAGAGGTGTGGTTTCGTAGAAACGCGGGGGAAAAGTAGGGCAAACACTAAGTCAGTTGGAGGCTAAGAAGATTAAGAAAACCCGGTCAGTCGCTGCGCTCCTTCCCTTAGGGTTTCTTAACTGTTAAAAGTTCACTTCATAGCCTCTTACTAATACATAGTCATTTTCGATTTTTTTGACAGCGTATACTAGGCTATATAACTAGTGGTATATCGAAAATATGACGTTCCCACACCGTAAGTTATGTGATAAAGACAATTACGTGTGCTCGTAGTGCAGACATATCACATGTATAAGATAATGAAATGAAATCATGTTGATTTAAAAAGTGCAATCTATAGTGAAGCATTTAAAAAATTGATTTACGATCAAAATGGTCGTAAGCTGTTTCATACAACGGGGCCTTGCCTTCAAAATAAAGGTCACACTAAGACTGTGAATGTTATATCTATAATTTCGTGACCGGGCTTTAACTTGTTTCGTCAATCATTCTATGTCAATAATAGTGTACACACTTGTTCACTACCGTACAAGAATCTAGGTCATTGCCTTTAAGGTCAATGCCACATTAAGACTGAACATCATATCTGTAAGTCCGTGTTCGTGCTATTCCTTATTTATCTATCGTTTTATTTCAATACTATAACATACATGTTTTAAGATACAATATACAATGTGTCACGATCAACATCCAGGTAATTACCTTGGAGGTTAATGTCACAGACTGAATATGTTTGCTAACATTTCGTATCCGGGCTATAACTTCTTTATCCAATAGTATTAATTGATTACAATAATGTTATAAAAACAAAATCACCACTATTAGAAAATGGTTTGCTACTACCATTCTGGCTTCAAGATCAATGTCAAACGAAGGTTATTTAAAGAAACGGTTTTAAATCAAAGATAAAAAAGAACTAGAGCTAAACTGACTCGCTCGTCATCGCAGATCCCAAACGCGTTCTTCACGTAGGTCAATAAATGTGCTATAGGCTATGTTGTTTGTTCTTTGGTATTCAGCACACTAATAGTGCTATGCATGTTATTCTGGACATGTTTGTGCGGTACTGTGAAGGAATGAATTATATTTAGGGTATTTGTTTATTTGGACTTTTGACCCCACCAAGAATCCAAGGGAAGACCCGGAGCAAAACGTTTATACTGTTACCTATGTTTGAATATGTATATGCATTGATGAATGTGTATTATTAATTTAGCCTTGAAGAAAGTTAAACATATTATAAATGTAAACATGTTTATCATGCATGCAAATTATATATGCAAATTCATTTATGATGACATTCTGACTATTTTCATTGGACTTTATTAGTGGGGAAGCTTTTGGAACAATCTTTGGGCAGTATATAAACAGACCTGAGAGCAGCTCAGCAGTTGAGTTCTGTTCAGTAAAAACATAATTTTGATTTAGATGCTTTTTTAACAATATTAAATATTTTGTGAGAGGATTTACTTATTATTGTGCTCATTCATAATAACAGTGAAATTGGATATTTGGACTAAACCAGAAATATTGGAAATTAATTTGGACCGAAAGGACAATTAACATTTGGATTAAAGAGACACTTACTGTTATGGATTTTTTAGAGATGCCTACTATTTTGGATTAAAGAGACAATTGCTATTCTGTAAGAGAATATGTTATGTAAATAAATTTGTTAATTATAATTGTGTGATGCTGGTTTTGCTTTCTTTCTAGTTACATTTTACTCGTAACAATACTGTTTATTTCCATCTTCATAACATTTAATTTGAGAGAACACGTAATTGACCCAAAATGAGCTGCACCTCGCCCTTCTCTAATATGACACCTGGGCATACCATTATGGCAAGTTATACAAAATAGAACATGACACTGTAGTTGAATATTTTTTATATTTTAACTTTTGACACCCATTCCACTGGGACCCACGAGTTACGTAGAATGAACAAAACTTATACTGTGCAATCCGTCATCCTAACGTGTCATTTGCGACATACATATAATTAAAAAATAAAAAACCTTCATGCGAGTTTGAAAGATAATTACATCGTTTGATATTTGTTTATACGAGTATATATACCAAGTAGATATAAAAGTCGAACAGGTAATGCACAATTTAAGGACCACAGTCAACCAAAACACGCATAGAAACAAACAACAATTTTAAAGATGGCGAAAAGGGCTGACAAAAGGGCTACACGCCTTGGTACGGTAAGTGGCAAATTGTTTAAACCAGGTTTTAGGGTGCACTAAACCTCACTCTTATTCTATTGTCATCCCAATAAAACTGGACAGTGTAAATAATGATTTTCCCGCCAGGTTATATTCTCTAACAAACAATGCAACATTAGTAGGCAATTTAAATAAAACACATATATGATCATGTAAATATGAATTAAAACAAAAGCCTAGAAAACCTTTAACAAGTACTCAATGACTTGGCAGAAGCCGGAGCAATAAGAGAACAAACAATTAAGTGTACGAAAAGACAAGATTTATGAAAAGCATCAAACGATACTGTCCTTTGAGGATTTAGGTAGACGTCATCATAGGGTCCATAATTTGTCCTGTCATGGCACAATCGAATAGGAAAGCATAGTGGCGAACTGTAAAAGGGTCAACCACTAAACATGATGTACGTTGCAAAATGATTGGGTCATAACCTCTTTTGATAATTTTTTTAACAAGTTTAATAACGATTGTATGAAAGTGATTATAACCAAAGAGCTTACGAAGTTTGTAAATCACATCATCATAGAAGTCAGACTTTGATAGTTGTGATAGACTAAGTTATGTGAAATATGGAACATATGACAGTGTATTTGAATTTGTAGTTTGTTTATCAGTTTTGTCAGTTTTATCCCCACACCGTTGAGGGCCTCTGGGAGTGGAGCCAAAACACAATGTTACTTTTGGTCGCTGTTATCACGTGAGGAAGTCGTACACTAAAAAACAATAATATCGTGCTAATTAAAGCTTGGTAGAATTTTTGTTTTCAATTTAAAACAAATAACATACACACGAACATGTAATATACAGCAGCAGGGGCATCATCAGCAGCAACAGCAGTGGCATCAGCAGTAGCAGCAGTTTGATGTTGTGTTTGGCTGAGGGCTGATGATTCTGGAATCTATATTCAAGAGTATCAATGTGTCATATGGACAAGATGCGAATAATAACGTTCGCTGAACACTATTCTCCTTGAAAAGATATGTCCCTTTTTGTAGTTTAAAGAGGAGGATTGTTAATTTGCATCCACAGTTACTTTCAAAAACTATACAGTCAAATAACATTGTCTATTGTCAGAACATCGGCTTTGATAATACTAGCAGGCATTATTGAAGAAGCAATTTGTTATCAAGATGCTAATGTAAACAAACGCCATATATAGGCATCACTAATAAAGAGTATAATAATGGACATTTGGAAACTGCCGAGCACGAAACATACGAAATATTGCAGTCTCGGTCTGATTGAGACTGTTCATGAGCGGTAGTGAAATATGCCAGCTACCGCTCACGCCCTCTATCCCCGGGTTGAGCCGAACTCAATATTCATAAAATCAATAATACACAATTTTAACCATTCCGAAGATGGCATGCATACGGCGGTGGACATGGAGTTAATTGCTTCCCCATGTCGTACGGCGTATGGTCCCAGTATCTAATACAATTAAATGCCCCGAAGAGCGAAATAAACATAATGGAATTTAGTTGGGAGCAGCGGTTATGAAGCCTGCGTATCACAAGTAACAGCCAAAAGACTTCCAAGACGTGCGGCCATGTGTGCATTCATCCATGTTTATGTCTGTAATAGTATCCATACATGTTAACGTTTATGGTAAGCTCAGTTTATATGAGACTATGACTGAATATTTAGTCTTCAAGCTGTACGCTGATTAGCCCTAACCTTATTCCTTCTTACCATTGCTGTATATGGCACGATGCCGTAGCTTAGGTTGTTAACATCTTCACATATTGGTTCATGCTGATACTATACAGTGGAAGGTTTTGCTGATAACGACTTTGCGCTGTTCTTTTGTTATAAATAGAAGTTTGTGTTATCGATATATCAGTTCAATATCTCCTCGCAAGTGTTCACATAAACGGTTTACTCCCTTCTTTGTGTACCAAAACATAGCATCGATATTTTTGAAACATTTAAAATAAAATAATCAGCTGTTTGAAACATAAAATCATATCATATATAAATGATTGCTTTTAAATAAACTTATATTTCTTATTCATTTAGTTTTCAAATAACATAAATCACGACCTAGAAATGATATAATATAATTCTTCGTTTACATAAATATGAAAGCGTCTCTGTGGCCGAATGGTTAACGACGTTGCGTTGTAAACCTTCGTCTCTCACCGCTGCGGGTTCGAATCGAATCGCACTTGGAGCTCGACTTGTAAGTGAGGAAGTCGATTCTTACGGATGGCGAGAGGTGTACAGTACTGGTTCTACCCAGGAAAAGTGGGTGGTTTGCCTCCACCACAAAAAATCGACCGACAGATATAACCTTACATGTGTTGAAAATAAAGTGAAACACCATACAAACAAACAAACAAACAAAACATGTATATGATACGTCGTTACTATCACACGACGGTGGTGCACTTAAGAAAAAGAATGAACACATTTAGAGTAATAGGATCGATAGAAAGTAGTGTTCAGTAATGATAGAAATACAGAAAGTGTTAGCCTAGCTACATTTCGTCCCTTCATACCAAGACCTGTCCGACTACCATGGCGGCAGAGAAGTAAATGTACGAGAATCATTAAATCTTGTAGCTGGCTTACGGCCTAGAGCATGAGTTGAGAGAGCCCGTGCTTGAAAGATACCAAGCCAGGAGATTCTACAATGGTGGATGATAAGGCGTTCCACGTGTCAACAGTACGGCAGAAGAACCTGAACTGATAGAGGTTTGTGGAGATGGATATGTGCTGATATATCTTGTTCAGCTTGAGGCATGATTCAGGTACAGGTCAGTGGGATTTGCTAGAAGGTTATTGGCGATCTTGTAGAGCAAAGTCAACGGTGGCTTGGTCTTTCTGGATTTTAATGCACTGAAACTGCTAGTATTCTTATACCGATTTGTTGTATATTTAGCAGTTCTTCACTGTCCAACCTCTAACTTATATACTTGATCCTCAGTGTAGGAGTTTCAGAGGGGTGCGCAGTATTCGAAGCCTGGGCCTAAATTCATCAAATTTTTGAGCACAAAAATCTAACTCAGACTCAAAATCTCATTTTTTTGAAAACCCTTTCAACAGAAAGGTATGGGTAAGAATTGTGATTTTCAGACATTTTCTGTTGAATTACCTTTAAAATTACTCGTTTCTGTAAGTAAATATAATAATGTGCTTGTAAAATTGTTTTTATTTGGAAAACAAAAATTGAGATTTTGAGTCGAGTCCGATTCTTGTGGTCAAAAGTATGATGAATATTAGGCCTGGTCTCACGTGAGAGACATATGCTGCGTTCTTTACTTGCTCATTACAGTCTCATAGATTGTGCCGATGAAAACCTGGGATAGTATTCCCTTTCTCCCACCACAAGTCACTGTATATTTCCACTCCCAGGTACTATGCTCTGTTACAAGTAAGTGCCCATTGACTGTATGGATGGAGAAGATTGGAGACTTCATCCTGTAAGGATGTACATTTCTTTGGTGCAGGCCATACCTCGTGTTTTCTCTCACTCAGCTAGTGGACTCAAATAATCTTGGAGGGCCGTGCAGTCGCTTTCGGCATTGCTATGTCGATATACTATACAGTCATCTGCAAACAACCTCGTGTTTGACATGACGGTAGATGGCAGATCACAAATGAAAATCCGGTAGATGATGCGACCCACCACACTGCCTTGAGGCACACCGCTGGTGACTGGGACGAATGTTGCTAAGTCAACTGTATCGCTCGGATATCTGTCTATCGGAAAGGCTCTTATCAATATCAGAGTATTACCCCAGACTACATAGCTGTCCAATATCAGATATCGTACATGGGGGACACAATAAAAGGCCTTACTGGAATCGAGAACCGCAATTTCATACGGTTCCCTCTGTCTAAGCATAGGAAGTCCTTCAACCAGTGCCAATAGCTCACAATAGATCCATGTTAATGTAATTACCAGCCTTTTTTTCTTTTCAATTCCCAAAATGGTTGTTTCATTTGCAGTTTTTTACGCAGCCGGTACCGATCCAGTTGAGAGGCACTTCTATAATATATGGCACAAGCATGGAGCACACTCAATGCCTTTGCGGATATAAGGGCAGGTCCGGATGCCTTCGATTTGTGAGTTATGGTTAGAAACAGAAGTTCACACTCGTGCTAATTTAGTATTGAATTGACTAAAATGGTATAATGCTCGGCAAGGCGCTTTATGAAGAATGATATTTTATCGATAAGGTATCGTGGATTGCAAATATAAGTGCTGGTATTTGCTCAACATCTAATTTCTTTTCATATCTAGCTTCGAAATCATTTTTGTGATATTGGCGAAATAAGGATGCATCACCCTGTATGGGTTCGTTCCCCTGATTCCTGAGAAGGCATTTAAACACAGTTTTCTTTTGTATTTTAGGGCTTCTCTTACGCACGACAAAATGTGGTCAGCCGTCTATACAACCAGTGGACACAAGAATCATTGGTGGACACGAAGCTAGGCCCGGATCATGGCCCTGGATGGTAAGCTGTGTCTATGTCGCCTTTAGCGTTGATGCAGTCCAACATATAATGCCTGTTAATGTTTGTTTGTAACAGAATATAGCATGGCGGGAATTTCTTTATTTACGCTTTTATTGGTACAGGTAGGACGGTAGGGTAAGAGCGAGGTTTGGGCGTTTCTAGAACCTTGTTTAAACCCTCAGGGACTTTTAGCGACTTACCGTTCCAATGTGGTAGCCGTATTGTTAACCCGTTTCTGTTTGTTATGTCACATGCTTGCTTCTTATTAACATGTGTTTTTAGTTGACTGTGTTCTGTTAAAGCTACATTTCGTGTTCGACTGTTACACCTACTTGTGATATGAAGCATTTAACTAAAGCAGTCAACGCATTTACCTAAAGCAGTCAACGCATTCACCTAACGCAGTCAACCAAACACGCATTAAAAACAGTTCATAATCGGCATCAACTTAAATACATTCGTTCGTTTTATTCTATAGACAACTTATTTCGCCAGACGCGTTATTTTTCATTATCCTTAATTGGTAAGTGTGAATGCATTGATCGGGCTTATATCGAATGGGACATATACCAGCGATCAGTTGATATGGCTGCGTTCTATAGGAGCCTATAACCTATGCATTTGGGCTAACGATTACAATTAATTAGTTGATTACAACAACCTTCTATATTGGCATGATCTCGTTATCTTTATTGAGTTTTATCCAAGGACGTTTGCTAATAAAGGGTTATTCAATTGAATTACGTCAGTAGTTTATGCAGTCTTTATGGAGTGTTCCGGGTGTCTGTCTCGTTGTAGCGACATGCCTAGTTACTACACTAGCCACGTTTTTTTCTCACCCCAGGGATTTTCGTTTGCTACTGTTTTGTTGCATATTATATCTGTTTTGTTGCATATTATATCTGTTGGTTGTAGAGTGTTCAAAACAGGGAAAAGTTTCTAAATCGCTATATAGAGTATATATATATATATATATATATATATATATATATATATAGTGTACAGTAGTGTATTGGTAAGTTATACCTCTGTGTTTGTATATACGTTAATTAGTAAAAACGTAAACTGTAGTTATATTGTAACAGTTCTGTCTTCAGAAACGTCGCTGATAAATGCAAACTGAGGTGTTCCGCATTCTCTTTCAGTATTTCGAATCCGAGGATGTATAGCGTTGTGTTAGGTACGGACAATAAAACCAATAAAACTATCAATCTCACAGCTTATACACGTTTCTGACGACACGTAACTGTGTTTGAAACTAATGCCATACTTGCTTAGTTCAACTTAATATTTGTTTTTATCATGCAGATATGCACTTTTCTGCCTGATAAACGGGTAACCTAATAAATTTTGCTTTATTATACATTGACCAATAGAGCAAATCAATGCGGAATCCCTCAGCGTTTATTGTACGAAACGTTATCTGACGTCATGCACGTAACGTTGCCTGACGTCATAAAACAAACAAAAATAACAACATGGCGGCGTCCTCGATAAGCGTAACATTCTGAGAAATAGGTAATAATAGTAATTCATACAGAAAATGTGGATAATCTACATAATAAATAGAATATTATGTCAGTGCCTTTTACTATCAAGTTTATTAGGCTCGGCACGAAAACGAAGAATGGCTCGGCAGAGCCTCGCCATTCTTCGTTTTCTAAGCCTCACATTATAAACTTGATAGTAAAAGGCACTGACATAATATTCTCTATATGTTGGCTTGTTTGCTAATAACTCTGGATGTGGACTGATTTCCTTTCGATGGGATGTACTGATATGATAATAGCGAGGCTGTGTAAGCTGATCAGTAACCCGTATTGCCTACTAACCGTTCCAATATGATAAAATTGTTTTCGCCATATTTTGTGTTCTGTTTTTCATTTAACATTTAATTTGTTCATAGTTTGTGGTACAGTGAGGATTTACCGTGACATCGCGTTTGATCGCTGTGCTTTCTATAGAAACATGTTTCTCATTTTTGTTTCAGGCAATGATGGCTGAACTAGGCATCCAAGTATGCGGAGGAAGTATTCTAAATGAGAATTTTATCCTCACGGCTGGCCATTGTTTTGAAGAGTTAAGTAACCGGCAGCATGTACAATTTCACTGAGTGTACTTAGTATATCATTATTTATTACTGCAAACGTTTATGCGGTGTTATATAGAAGGGTATGTAAGCGTCAAGTAACATTCAGAGTGTACCATTTAACTAAGTGTATTCAATAAGTCACCAATGTTTTACTGCACTCGTATATTTGTGAACATGTAGTGTTATATAGAAGATCATTCAACTGTTGTTTATTAAGAAATAATTCACGAGAATGTAAGGCTAGTTTATTATTAAATGTTTATGAATGATAGGAGTTCATGGACAAACATTTACACAAGACCTTGCTTCTTGTGCGAATTGTTTCGACATACATAAAAGCATCTTAAATCAACTATATCTCAACAACCACTGCTCGATTTTTTCTGAAACTTAGTCAGATGTTTTGTTGGGTCAAGTGATATCACGTAATGCCAAATTACTAAGGTTAAGGTCATATTTTGCGTTATTTTCCCAAAACCTAACCTTGGTTAGGTAACTTAACCTTGGTTAGGTAACGTAACCTCAGTTAACTGTATATGATTGCCTCATTTTCTTTGTTTGATACTTTTCATATGTATTGTTGGCATTGGTAGACATCACTGAACGACACAAATTACCAAGGTCAAGGTCATATTTTGCTTATTTTCCCCAAACTTAACCTTGGTTAGGTTACTTAACCTCAGTTAACTTTATGTGATTGCCTCACTTTATGTCTTTGATAATTGGTCATATGTATTGTTGGCATTGGTGGACATCGCTGAAAGAAACAAATACCAAGGTCAAGGTCTTGTTTTGCGTTATTTACCCTAAACATTAGTTTTGTTAGGTAAGTTAACCTCAGTTAACTTTTTCTGATAACTTTAATTTCTTTGTCTGATACTTGGTCATATGTATTGTTGGCATTGGTAGTTTGTTTGTTTGTCTGTTTGTATGGTGTCTTACGTCATTTTCAATACATGTAAGGTTATATATAATGGTCGATTTATTGTGGTGGAGGCAGACCATCCACCCTTCCTAGGTACACCTCCCGCCATCCGTAAGAATCGTCACTTCCTCACTTAGAAGTCGAGCTCCCAGTAGGAGGACATCACTGAACGACAAAAAATACCAAGGTCAATGTCATAGTTTGCGTTATTTTCCCCAAATGTAACCTTGGTTAGGTAACTTAACCTCAGTTAACTTTATGTGACTGTCTCACTTTATGTCTGTGATACTTGGTCATATGTATTGTTGGCATTGGTGGACATTGCTGGACAACAAACAAAACAAGGTCAAGGTCATATTTTGCGTTATTTTCCCCAAACTTAACTTTGGTTAGATAACTTAACCTCAGCTGACTTTATGTGATTGTCTCACTTTATGTCTTTGATACATGGTCATAGGTATTGTTGGCATTTGTGGACATCACTGGACGACAACAACTATCAAGGTCAATGTCATAGTTTGCGTTATTTTCCCCAAACTTAACCTTAGTTCGGTAACTTAACCTTGGTTAGGTAACTTAACCTCAGTTAACTTTATGTGATTGCCTCACTTTATGTCTTTGATACTTGGTCATACGTATTGTTGGCATTGGTGGACATCGCTGAATGACAAAAAATACCAAGGTCAAGGTCAAATTTTGCGTTACTTTCCGAAAATTACACCCTGTTCAAATCACATAACCTCAGTAACTGAAGAAGATATCTTACGATGATCTCGCTTTTATTTGTTTGATACATGGTCATATGAAGTGTTGTCTTTGGTGGACATCATTTTAAGCACACATTTAATGCCGTTTGCCACAGTGGGCGAGACACCCTCAGACCGAGGTCTTGTTCTTTCTTTCAATGCTTCTTACAACTCTACGCGGCGTAAACCCGCTGTCAATGGGTTTATGGGAGAATAGTAAATGTGCGAGCAACCGTAACAATAAACGACAAATATAGAGCGCGTGATGTAGGAAGACAGTGTTTGAATACGTTTGAATTAATGGAATACCCTTCAGTCAACTATTAAATTCAAACAGCTGATAGCCGGTATTTTTTCAAATAATCTTTTATATTAAAATCGTTGAATATGCGTACTCATGCAGTGTTGAAATAGGAAAAAACTATTATTTATAGTATAAGTCATAGTTTTCTTGCACTTTGAAATATGCCTTACAATAGAATTACCTAAAACTCAATGTGTTTTGTGAATGAAGTGTGATGTATAGTCAATGTATTTGCAGTGAACTAAGCCGAAATCGAACACGCTGGCAAATTTACATTGGGAAACATCATGTATCGGTACAGGATCCTGCGGAATCGATGCACCATGTACGGAATATCATTATGCACCCTGCATATGACAATAAGACTTTAAAGAATGACATAGCACTCGTGGAGTTGTTGGTATATATGTTTTTACAATATATGTTTTTATTATACGTTTACGTTTTCCAATCTATATGTATACGGTTTTACGTAAAACCTATTTGTAATATAAATTAGGCTGATCAGTATAATTCACGATAACTGTACCTTTTTTCTATATTCTTGGATGCAAATGTATACATATTAAAAAAGCGACGTACAAAACATCAAACATCAACATAAAGTATATACTAGTATATACAAAACTGTTTGTTGGAATACAGAATACCTCTTTCTGCATAACTGTTTTAATATGCATCTTCCGACTTTTACGAGACTTTCAGTTTGCACGACGTGCCGTGCTAATTATGTATCTATGTTTGTTCATGTTATATATAAACATTATATTGTATTTAACGTGTTCGACGATTTCAAAATTTCTCCTTTCATACTTTTTTTTATTCATCTATATTCTCACATGTAATCAGTAGTATCGCAACAGTTACCGTCTCGTAGCAGATATATTAAGTACATTTGACTCACCACTATCTATAGGAACCAATACAGTACAATGACTATGTGCAGCCCATATGTGTACCGCCAACCAGAAGGAGAGTGGTGACTGTCGGTGACGTGTGCTATACGACTGGATGGGGAACCACGAAAGGTACGTGCAAAACAAATACTTTTTTTTTACCTACGGTTTCGGTTAGTGATACATAATTGAGCCGAAACACACGAAAACGACCCTTCAGACAAAATTTTCACATTTTATGTTTTTTGATGTTTATGAAACACGGTGATTTTCTCTTGACAAAATCACTTTACTTTATGTTGATATCTTAATTAAAAATGATTTTATCTCAATTTGAAAATTAAAGATTGTACTCACCATTAATTTTGACGTTGACGTCGGCGTCTTGGACGACGTCGTTGATTAAATAACAACAAAAAACATAAACAATTACCATTTTCTATAGCATCAACTATTTATATTAAGAAACATATTCTCTATGTTATAATAATTAGGTAAAACACAGAAGTGACGAGAAATTTAATTAGTAATTAATTGATTACCGGCCGACGTCATAAATTGTTACGTTGTGACGTTGTCGTCTAAACGTCCAAAGGGACGTTTTCGTGTGTTGCGGCTCATATATACATTGTAGTTAATCTACAAAAATACATTATTTTGCATGTCTTAAAGAATGACTCAGACTTTGGCATCTAGTATTTGCAAAAATAATTTTATATATGGTATAGGGACATTTAATTGTCTGTATTAAGTATAAGCACACACATTTGGGTTGAGTACATAGACCTAATGGGACTTCACTTGTTTTAGGTAATGGACAGACTTGTATTTAGTAATGGGGCATATAAATGTTCTTGTCTAGTCTAGCAGTTAGTGCCCGTCATCCAGTTTTGGACGAATACTATTCCAATACCAGTATATATATATATATTTATATGCTGTAATAGGAACTGCAGACCGAACAGTTCTGAATCAAGTAGCTCTACCGATGATAAGTGGGTATTTTTGTTCACGAGGTGACTGGTATGGTAGCAGTTACATCCATGGCTTGACATTCTGTGCTGGATATGAAGGTGGTGGCAAGGACGCGTGTTCTGTAAGTTACTGTAAAGGTCATTATTCCTTAGTTGAGAATTCAATGTTTTGTTTAGAAAGGAGATATAAAAGTCGAATAGAAAATGTAGCATTCAAGGACCACAGTCAACCCAAGACACGCATTGTAACAAAAACAATAACAAAGAGAAAAATAAAAGGCAAGGCATACGACACCACAAACATAAAAGGTTTGACATTAGGGCTACCGCCTTGGAACGATAAGTTGTAAAAGGGTCGCTGGAGGATTAAACCAGGGTGCAGCACCACCAAACCTCACTCTTACCCTGAGGTCATCGCAATAAAACGGGAGTGTTAAAAAAAAGAAGAAATCTCCGCCAGACTATATTCTCTACCAAAATAGGCAGCAGTAATAGACAATATAATTATAACACAATCATGATCATGTATATATGAATATAAAAATCGAAAAAACAACAACTAGAAACCACACAGCAAGTACTCCATCTCTTGGCAGAAGCCACAGGAACAAGAGAATACACCTATAAGGGCACGACAAGACAATATTGGAGATAAACATCAAACGTAACCGTCATTTTATGATGTATGTCCGGTCATCGCACTGTCGAAGAGGAAAGCATAGTAAAACTGTCTGAAATTGTAAATAGGGCAACCACTAAACATGCAATGATAGGATCATAAACTCTTTAGATAAACTTTTTTACCAGTTTAATACTGAAAGATGGTATAAACGTGATCACGACCAAGAACCATACGAAGTTTGTAAATTGCATCACAATAGAAGTCAGGTTGTGTTTATTTACTTGCTTTGTGGTTTTCTAGGCTTGTGTTTATATTCATATGTACATGATCATCTTAGTTTTACTTAATGTTGCCTGTTTGTGCTGCTTAGTTCGTTAGAGGATATAGCATATCAGGAATTTCTTTATGTAACTGTCCTATTTAATTGGATTGACAATAGGGTAAGAGTGACGTTTGGTGCACCGTAAAACCCCGTTTAAATCCCAAGAAATCATTGTGCCACTGGCCGTTTCAGTGCGATACCCCTTGCGTATAAGCGTTTATTTATCCTCGCTGTATTGCACTAAGCATTTTAGCGAGCAGACCTAGATTTTAAGTCTCATCCGAAGGACTGGTAAGGTAGGAAATACTTTTGAAATATTTCGGTAATTAACCCAAATTCGTTCCTGCTGGGATTGAACGCGCGATCCCTGGGTTACTAAGCCGCAATGCTAACCATTACACCACGGCGCTACCTTAACCCTCTTATGCCTATGGTGTCGCATACTGATTTTCTAGTTGGTCTTATGGTTGTTGTGTGTTTTGAGTGCGTGTTTTCGTTGACAATGTTCTGTGACACATTTCCTGATGGACTTATATATCTAATTATACTTAATGATTAATATATGTATAGTTCTCGCATTCTCGTATACATATTTCTGTTATAGATGGATACATATTCATTATGTAGCGTTTCTGCTACTCCTTCGTGACCACTAAATCAATAACCAAATAGTTTTGCTTTCTCGTTGATTTCTGATTTTACTGATGTATTTTATAATAGGGAGATAGTGGTGGTCCATACAATTGCAAACTGGATGGTAAATGGTATGTACAAGGTAAGTGTGCAAGTGTGTTCTGTAGAGAGAACATATGTATATATTTTGCGTTTTAATAAAACAGATAAATTAAAGATAAACTGAAGGTTCAAATAGATTTTCAGTAAAATGTATTTGAAACAACAACAACGAAAAGAAAACATACTGTTATTGGATATTTAAAACATCCACGCTGAACACATGTAACTAATCCAGAAAATTGATGGTTTTAGCAGTCCTAGATCGTTCCTCCGAATCCTTTTTCTACTATTAGAAGAACAAGCATGTCTGTGTTTTTACCATTATCGCTTGCCAGAGATTGACAATGGTACCATATGTAACCCTCTGGCACAATCAGTCATTAGAACTACTCGGAATGTATTGATCTATCAGATGCTTCCGTATCAAGTTGAGGTGAACATATTAATAATTGATTAATAATGTATATTAAGTGTCATTATTACGATCAGTTTATATCTTGATTTCTGAATAACTATACAAACGGAATTGATTAACAATGATTTATATTTGTCTCTAAACTATCTACTGCGCATGCCCACACATTTTAATCAGAGGTACGACTGCAGACAGTTCTAATTCTGAGATATTGGTCATACACTTATTGAGTCAGTAGGTTAAAGGTCAGAGTCACAATGAACATAAACTAGTATAACCTATTTGGTGTTGGTCAAATGTCAACTGATCGTTTCATTATTGTAAGACTAAGGTCCCACTGAATTAAAACTTGACATTGGACATAAAATGGCGAATCATATCCAACTCGAGTCCATATCATATATCGTCAACAATTTTGTGATCGAATTTTTTGATAGTCGAGCTGTGGACTCTAACAAGTCGTGTGACATTTATTTACATGCAAGCATCGAGAATACGCTTAAAGCTACTATAGCTGTATATGAGGATCGTGGGCGTGTACCTTAAGTAAATTGGAGCGGTTTAACGCTTGATTCTTCCAAGCTCCTTAACATGGCTGGACGCCGTATCTATGGCAGTTTTATAGCGTTTTATGTCTTCCCTTTTGTGCCTGCGATCGACCAAATAACATTAAAATTCATTTGCTTAAACACTGTGTTATATGCTCAGTTTATACATATACTGCTATGCTATGTAGTTGTTCTCTTTAGTTCGTTTTATGTGGTCGATTCAATGCGTTCCTAAATATATATGTATACTAAAGACTTTCGAAAAAACACCAGAAAATATAGATTAAGAATTCCAACATTAGAATAGTATACGCTGAAAATATACTGCGTTTCCTGAAATGACATTGAGGAATTACCCAAAGTCCATTATTTTAAACGAATATATAGGTAAAATGAAAAGTATTATTTCAGTTGACTCTATAGCATAATTACTATGTATACAGATTGTCATCCCGGAGGTCTCGGTCTCAAATCCCGTGTTACTACTTTACAATGATTGGGACATCGATGTTTTTATATCGATTTTACTAAAAACACATTAAGACAACGGATATAATCTTCATTAAACATGACTTCCTGGTATAAGTTTCGCTCCTTATATAATTGTCTACGGCTGTGTTGAATTTGGTTGTAAACCAACGTTAAGCCCCTCCCATTTATTTTAGGAACACGCCCACTAACTTATATACAGATTTAGTATGTTATTTTTAAGAGAAGTTACTGAATCGTGAACTCTATATCCACAATAAAGCATTCCTTTCGAACTCAAAGTAATTAATATACAACTAAGTATAAATATATATATTATATATATATATATATGCCATATTATTTAGGGGTGACAAGTTGGGGCTATGATTGTGCGCAACCACATTGGCCAGGAATTTACACAGACGTATCAAAATACGGAACGTGGATACGAGAGACAATGTTACAACAGGGGTTTCCTCTAGAAGAATGATTCGTCACCGAAGAGAACTAGTTTATAAAAGTGTTATGATATGTAGTGTTTTTAATTAAAGAAATAATACATGTATGCATGTTATACAAATCACAAACGGTTTGCAAAAGTTTACTTATTTATTTATTAAGTAAAACAATTCACAACGCTAACGTTAACATACGTATCACATGCTATTTACACAGTATGTTACATATATACAGGCTTTTTAAACAGTATTCATTCAATGAATGTGATGTCACTTAAAGTTTGCTAAGTACCAACCATTTTCCGCATCATTTGTGAACCCAGATGCAGGACATTTATGTTTCTTTTATATGCAAAAATGCTCAAGAAAATTGTTTTCTAATCGATTTTTGACAATAAAATTTAATTTCAAATAAATTAATAGTAAAACAAAATTAATTGTTGACTTTTATGATTTAAGTTTAACCACCGTAACATATCGAATTGAGATCTTGGTGCTTAGTAAACTTTGAGCTGTATACAATATGTCATGTGATAAAATAGTTAAATTTGGTTTTTCGGATGACACTCACAACAAGGTTGTATCGTACTACCGGGAATGCACATTAAAGACCCATCTTCCATTTGCATTGAGATGAAAAAATGCAGAATGGATCTAGACTCTTCGTATTTGCAGAACTGCAGATAATCAGTTGCAAACTTTATTTTTCGCTGGAATTACAATTATTGTTTTCTTCTGCCACCACACTCGTAGCACTTGAAACAATACAGAGATTAGTATTATTACTGTAATGCACATGACAAAAATGACAAAATGAACATGACTTCGGGTGTGGAGGGGTGTATTTCAGCCCTCTACTTGGGCAAACAGTTGTCCTATTCTTACCCGGGAATCAAACGAGGTATATGATACATGGAAATGATTTAACAATGCATTTATTTTACCAGCAAACATTAAAATGAATAAAATTAATAAATAATTAATATCAGCATACTATTAAATTATCAAGATTTTAAATTTATATACATTATAGTGTTGGGTCAGGTATAACTTATTTGTTTTTCAAAAAGGCTCATTGTCATAAAATTATATGTAATTTTAGAGCGAAACAGACAGGTAGAATAAATAGGAATCTTGGATCACCCTGATTTACTACCGAATATATTCCACTGAATCCACTGAATCTGGTACATACCCAGGAGATATTTTCCAGCACTCTGTATCACCCGAAATATTACTCTTCCGACAGACGAAGCAATGGGATAAGGTTATAACAGATTCATCAACCTATCGGTTACGAGGCAAGACCAGGGCGTGACTCCCACCCACCCACCACAAGTTAATAAGTAAATAATGGTGGCCGTGAGATAGCGTGGTACAATGCACCTAAATCACTCAGCAACATAATGAGTAATGAGAGCATATTATCCATTATTGCAGAATATCAAGAGTACAAGGGCTCATACCTCTATTATCTCCCCTGAAAGCTCACGGACCTAGAGACAAAAGGAAAACAGAAAATAATTGTATTTTTTCTCAATTTTAGGCAATTTTTAATTTGAAAAATAGGTTTTTCTTTGCTTTAGCATACATCTGCAGTGTAAAAGACAGATGATACAGAAAATCCCATGTTGATATGAGGTTTCATTCAAATTTCAGACTTGTTTGACCGAAGCACCACATATTCAGCTAGATAGTGTATGAATTTTGTATTTTCCATAGGGTTCACAAAACATGAGCGAGAAAAAAAAACTACCTGGCTAACTTATGTATTTTATTGTTTTAAATTACTGGTCTTTGCTATACTGAAGATATTAAACCAACAACAATGTCTGCTGCCCTGCTTTGAAGCTCAGATGTTAGAAAAGGCTGTACAGTAACCCTATAGGAAAATTAATTGTGGTGTGAGACCTGAACAGGTGGCATAATGCCCATTGTTATCAATAATTACAATACAGACTAGTTTAATAAAACACTTATTGAAACCGTACGGACAGGTTTTCTTCTAAAAATCTCTTAAAAGATTCACGTATGTACGAACCTGTGTGAACATTAGGCTGGGCCTAATGCACTGGTTAAGCCTGTGAGAATGCTCAATGAAATGTTTGTCATGTGATGCTTTATAATACACAGAATGAATTTCTTAACACCTATTTGGATTGTAACATCTTTACGCATGCTTTGTCAATATGCCACATAGCAACGAATACAGAAACCAGCGAATGTATCTTCGGGACACCGCTGAAAGTCTCCACAATTTAGGTAAGACAGCAGCAGCATTTAATTGAATCGTTTTGAGTTGCACCTCATAACGTTAAGGTTTTATATTGCCAAAACGGATATAATTTTCTGGATCCAAGCTTCAGTTACATGACGGAAAACTGCCGGAGTTAATTCAACACCAACTGTTAAAAATCATCGAACACATAAATACATAAATATTGCAGTCTCGGTTTTGGGCGAGACTGTTCAAGAACGGTAGTGAAAAATACGCCCTCTAGCCCCCGGTTGAGCAGAGCTCAATATTCACACTATCAATAATACGACATTTTGAGCCATCCCGAAGATGGTATGCGTATGACAGTGAATATAGAACCTTCAATGTGGTACTGTCATACCATTACATGTTCAGCGGCATATGCTCTTATATAGTTTCTGACTAAATGCTTCGCCCTAAACGAGAAAACAATTCAACAAGACCATTTTAGTTACCACGTAAAATCATGCAAGGTATGTACAGTCAGTTTTCCTAAGTCGTGGGTTTCTTATCGCTGTTGCATGGAAAGTCTATTGTTAAATATAATTATTTGCAATTATCAAACATATATACATGTTATACAAATCTTATCGATATCAATTCGGAAATTATTACATAATGTTACATAGATAAAATTTATTGTATTTTGTTAATTATTTCGTTGTTTAAAGAAAGACAATTATTTTATACATTATCATTACTTCACATACCGGTAAAGACATGGGTGAAATCTAAAACATGTAAACAACCGGGATATAGCGTTTATTTTCGGTTATGAAATATTAGGCTCAATTGTCTTACATTTAAAGTAAACAATAGCCAAATGTACACAGTCCAACATCTACCGGGAGTTGTTTATTTTCAAGTAGAAGTGATGTGAAATCCTGTTCTTTGTGACCATTTATTAAAAAAAAATAATCATCTAAAAACAAATTGTACTAAAATGACGATAAACTTACCGGAACATTTTCATTTACGATAAAACACAAACACAAAAAATACCAACACAACAACAACAACACAACAAACAAAAAAACACGCGTTAAAACGTTGGATAACGTTGAAACTATTGTTCGTGGAGCTTGATTCCGTCAGCCAAAGTCCGACGTATATAGATACTTCATGTTTTTTGTCTAAAAATTCCGAAAAAACAACAGCATACCTTTTGCTGAAACAATCGACACGAACAATAGGATTTAGACGCAACTTATCAATTGCATGCATACATTATGTAATAAGTATGAACTCATAAGAGTTTGTACATCATGTGTGTGTTTCTTTACAATTAATTTCAAGCGAGTGAATATAAAACACATGGTTTTAAGATACGAATGTTATCTTTCAACTGAAAAGGGTCGACATAAATAACATTAACAATGAGCTATATTTATATTTAATGATTGTAAACATAACTCTTCAATAGTTCAGCTTATTTGTTTCGGTCACACTAATGTTTCATTGGGTACATACACGGTTTCATTTGGCACATACACCATAGTAATATACGTTGACACAAACTGTTGCATTTCGGATAGGTCATTTAATATTTCAGCTTCTTTGTTTTGGGAGCAAACTAATATTTTGCGGAAGGCTTTAATGGGAACATACACTGTATTAGTATATTCTGACACAACTATTGCGTTTCTATATACATACTAATTTAAAACTAAAACAAAGCCTTTAACTAGATTAATTATGCACGTCAAGGATTTTCGGTTTCAAAAAATAAATGTACAAAAGGTAAGTAAGCCATTAAAGAAACTAAAAAACGGCAAAATTACACTAAAAAAACGTGTATCAAAACGCTTTCCAGGTGTTCAGGTCATATAATAATATATATGTAACGATTAAATGTGAAATTGTATTCACGGGTTTTAAAATATCCATGTTTGAATATGCGTAAAGTGAATTATGAGATCGTAAACTTTAATTCGATGCTCCAGTTTCCAGTTTCGGGGTTTGGCATGACTGGTTACAGCCGGTTATATTGTGTTTGTAGCGTTTGGATTCTCAAAATATGTAAGTTATATATGTGCCTTGTCGTCAATAGGTTTAGAAACGGTTTACATATGATTTAAAATGTGCCTGTTGTTGGCGGGATAGCTACTTTAAATACCCTGAATGTAACATTAATTTTCGAGCTTTTGTAAATTATCAACAAAACACAACAAAAGAAGAAACAAAAAAAACCCACAAAAAAACTTAAAAACAAAAACAAAAACCCCGAAAAACAACAACAATATACAAGTCAAACTTATCTAGCTCGTTTAATTTTAGTAACAAATATAGCACTGATACAAAAGTATGTAGCCGTCACAGCAAACAAGATGATATAGCCCAGTCCAATTTCACAGTTTACACTTTGAAAGTAGTCCAATATAATGCCACCGACTGGTGTCGCGAGAGCGTTTGGCAAGATTAACGCCTGTTGCCATACGGCTATATCTTTGGCTTTATCCTTTTCCGTTGGCAATACATCCATTACTAAGGCAAAGTCGACTGACTGAAATGAACCGAAGCCGCAACCTGGGATACAAGAAAACAATAATTGAAATCGCTCGATAAATTAATTTGATTGGTTAAGGACGAACACGTGACCAGTATCTGCTACGTTCATGAATGACATTCACTTTTTTTGGATGTGTTCTGTCCTTCCGTTCGTCCGCCCGTCTATGCGTTTTGACGTTTTGGTTTAAGTTGTTATTTAACCTTTTGTTTTTCCTCATTTATCAAAACATAAATTGTCTGAAAGCTTTGAAACTTGGCAGACGTGCTCATTATTATTATACAATGCCATATAAAACGATCCATAACTCTGTCTTGTATTTTGCATGATTTATTTCCTTTGTTACTTAGCTTTTTCATTTAAAATGTTCATATTCGCGATCTGGCGTGTGCAACATTATTGGTGCTCCTTGTTTAATGTTTAATTTCATAAATTGTTGTCATTTAGAAAACTGTACATATTTATTTACTTTTAAACATATTCATATAATAATCAAATTGAGATAAATATTTGTATTTATTTACGTTTATTTCAAAGTACCATGTAATACTAATACATACCAAAGAAAAATGCAAGCACAATTCCTATGTAGAACGCACCTTTTCCGGAAACAAATATCATAGCCCCAATGCTGAGACTCATCATGACAGCTGAAAGGTATGTCAATCAGGATTATCTTAGTGGTTATACACGCACATGCATAGCGTAATATAATATTTCAGTGAGTGATTTTCCAAATTAAGCTATTAGACGACCCTTAACTAATACTACATGGTGTATATGTAGATCTACATGCAATACTTAAATGAGTGTTGGTCAATTGAAAGACTTGTATTTAAGACTGTACTATGATTTGGAACCAAACATATCAAATAAGTCAATGGACATATATTGCCACAAAGAAGATGAACAAATAATCATATATATATATATATATCTGCATCATAATTAATTTCTTCCATGAACTCATGTGCAGTGGTCATTGTTTTATGTCCCAAAGCGCAAATGGTTGATATTTGCTGAATGTATCGTTACCCAGAAATTACAAAAATGTGCAAAAAGCGTGCAATTCTCCACAGCTTATACCTTATACGACATACGTATTTACCTGCTCCTATAACGATTGGTTTACGTCTTTTCGTTTTGTCTGACACGATACCGAATATAATAGAACTGCATGCTGCAGCAAACAACATTGGTAACAGCATAATGGCCACACAAGTAGCAGCAGTCCAACAGTTGGGAAGATAAACCATGTCGTGTAGCCAGTATTCTAAAAACCTGCAGAAGAAATATAAAGCATTGTAAAAAGGAAAAAACAACGAGTAATGCGACCATATATCGTTGTTTACCCACCTTGCAGTATTGTAAAAGAAGGTATTGTGTTGATTTGTTTTCGAACTAGACACAACTGTATACGAAGTTTCTAGAATTAGTACTGACAGGAAATGGTTAAGTGTAAACATAGATTATCTTGATCAACCTTGTGAATAAATGTATAGTAACCATCATAGGAATTGGAGTAGTGTCATTACTTATTGGTCCTTTACTCAATAAAGTAATAAGACTCAATAAAACCGATCTCTTGTTTATGTATGTTGCTTCCAAGGGATTCCCTTTTCAGTATGTATTGACATGCACATTATCGTTTGTTAAGTGCTGTGGCGGATGTAAAATGTCGCGCCGTCTACAAATCAGTAGTGCTGTAACTTACAGGTCCTTTGGGATCTTTAAGAACAATATTTGTGGCTTTAAAAGTAAAATACCAATTAAGCCGTAGCTAGGGGTGTGTAAACTGCTTAACGCAACATACGCGTAGTTATAGTGCAAGTATTGTTTACTACATTTGCCCAAATATACACAGTCTCTCGATAAAAATGTAGATATAGAAATCGAACAGAAACAGGAGCATTCAAGGACGACAGTCCAAGGACGAAGTCAACCACAAACACAAAGACGAAACACATGTGTTTAAGGAAAAAACTGGATCAATGAATGTCTTATAATCCCTGTGGGATAAAACGATAACAATATTGATTGGATGAAATAAATATAGTACATAAAATCTTTAAAATCATTCCGTATAACACTTAAACATTACAAAACAGCTAATGCGTTTATGGATTGAATTTAGACTGTTCTATTACAATACAAGATTTTAAAAATCGATCAGTCATTATATGAAAAGGCTTAATATATGATATGTATAATTTGATAGGAAATCAAAGTTTTATAATCTAACCCTGTGACTGTTGATACTCCTTGCTGCATCAGGAATCGCGTTATAAACACCCATCGGAAATCGTGTTCTGTTGCAATATAACACATTAAAATGCTTTGAGAAAAGCATATGCAACATTTTAGGCCACAGTATGTGTGTTTTCAACATTTACGTAGATGATATAAAGTCTATTTCAAGTAGTGTAGTATAATATAACAGTCACATTTGCATTAAATCTCCCAGTGTCCTGGGTTTTTAATTAAAACTGCTCATTTGAAATCTACCCATCGGTAAAATAGTTATGCGACTTCCTTAGCATATGCTGACACACACAATTTGTATAGCAGTGAAATACAGTGAAAACTTCACGTTTTATGCATACTTTGTACATGAAACTCAGGGTAATAGTGCATTTTTTTACATCAGTTTTCGCGATATTCTAGTCAAACTATTTATTTGGCATAACATGCAAACACACCGATATCTTAAGTCAGTTTATTTAAATGCATTAGTTACTCGTACGTTTCATTGAGATCATAGATGTCTACACCTTGAAAACTAGTGAACATCTACTGTATATATATAGCTGGAGTAGTTTACCTACCTTTTAATGGGTCCCAAAAGCCACATAATATAGCACACCAACCTTGAAATAGAATAAAAACATAGTGTTATACAGTTAGTATACTTAACGCCATTAAAAATGCAAGTTTTTTAATTTTGTGTTTATTTCCAAGATCGATTGTAGTGTTATGAACATGTTAGAAATTATCCACATTCTCTTTAAATCTGGCCACCGATCAAATTCATGTACTGAAAGAATAAAAATCGAAACTATGCAATCAATTTTGGAGACATTTTAATAAGAAATAAACACAAACTATTTTTTTTGCACTTTTAATGGGGTTAAGGATATATTCAACGGTGTTAGGTCTTTTTTCTATAAATACGTTTCCATACTATATACAAATTTCAACACAACCCTATTGAAGACAAATTATTTGCATTTTTACAAGTAAGAGAACAAACATTTCCGGTCTGCAACAAGATTTTTTTCAACAGAATTTAAGAAAAATAATGTAGTATGTGGACTTGCCAAGAAGTTTCCAATTGGATAGTATTTTTATCAGGTACGGAACTACCGTTTAAAGGCAATCGGAGGCACTAAATCGAGTACTCAATTTCAATCTACTGAGCACGATGTTGTGCTCACGCATATTACTCAGCGAACTGCTTTCAAGGGTGGGGTAGACGAAAAGCAAAAGAAACTTCCAACGATATACTGGATTACTAAATTACACAAACACTCTTATTCGTAAATTCCCTTTTTTGAATAAACAGCGACAAAGGTGATCCTTTGTGAGCAACAAACACACTTAAGAGAATAAAGCAGCAGACCCGGTTTTATTCAGTCTGTTCATGAGAAGTAATGAAAGAAGCAACACCTATTACGCCCCCTAGCACCGGCTTAAGCGATATTCTACTTCAAAGCCACCTATATTTGGCGAGTTGGTCCCAAAGGACCAGTAAAAATAACACTACTGATTCGTAGCACTGGGAGACTTTTTACAGCCGCCACACTGCACTAAACGAACGCTAGTGTGAATGTTAATAAACACCGACAAAAGTGATCCTTTTTGAGCAACAAACACAATTAAAAGAATATTATAATGCCTGCACCACTACAAACATTCCCAAACGTTTGACTTTATGTATTTCTGCCATTAAAGAGCACGTCAAAAGATATTCTTCTAACGCTTATGACAACTCTGGAATTAATTTAGTTTGGTATATTAAACATTCAGGAGATGTTCTTGATAACGTTTGCAATAAACTTCAAGTTTCAATTATAAGCATTTATGCCTTTTTTAATCTATATACAACTTTACTCGCAATACCTTTTAAAGACAAATGTATTGCTCATATTCAAAAGACTTTTGCTAGAGAAAAAATATTTGGCCTGAAACAATAATAAAGCGTTTGTTTACAATTTAGACAATTACACTATGTGCACTTGCCAAGAAGCCTGTGAATCCCTTATGTTACTGTTAGCTAATGTTTTCGTAAGGTATTGAACTACTGTTTATAGATAAATTGTTGGTATCCCCATTGGTACTAAATGTTCACCACTTGTGGCAGATTTGTATTTGTATTGCTATGAAAGAGCTTTCATGTTGAGGCTTTCATGAGATAATCTGATAGATGGCATCGGATCGTTTAACAACACCTCTCGGTATATGTATGATATATTAAACAACACTTTCTGTTTCAATAGTGTAACACGTATATAACTTAAAGAACTTCAACTTAACAAATCTAATATTTCCGCAACTGTCGCTACTTTTCTCGATTTGCATTTCTCAATTGAAAATGGAGAAATAATAAGCACAATTTAAGACAAGAGAGATCCTTTTAATTACGATATGGTTTAGTATTCCTACAAAGAAGGATAAAAATATCGGACAGGGAATGCAGCATTCAACGACGACAGTCAACCACAAAACACAAAAACAAACACAAAAACAGACAAACGAAAAGGCAAAAGTAATAAAAAAATACAAACGACATCACAAACACAAAAGGGTTGACAATAGGGCTACCGCCTTGGAACGGTCAGTGGCAAAGTAGGCCACTGGGGGTTTAAACCGGTTCTAGGGTGCACCAAACCTCACACTTACCCTACTGTCATCCCATTAAAACAGGACAGTGTAAATAAAGAAATCCCCGCCATGATCTAATCTCTAACCAACAAGGCAGCATCAATAGGCAATATAAGTAAAACACAAATATGCTCGTGTAAATATAATACAAAAAAACAATAGCATAGAAAGCCACAATGAAGGTACTCAATGACTTGGCAGAAGCCAGAGCAGTAAGAGAATACACCATTAAAGACGGGGATGTTCTCGGACCAACATCTTATGGGGTTTAACGTGTTCGTTTTACATCGCACAATCAAATCAAAGAGCAAAGCATAGTGGAGAACGGTAAATGAGTCAGCAACTAAACAGGCAGTGTGTTGTAAAATGATAGGGTCATAACTTGTTTTGTCAAACTTTTTAACAAGTTTAATAAAGATTGCATGGAAGTGATCAATAACAAGGGTCTTACGAAGTTTGTAAGTCACGTCACCATATTAGTCGGGCTGTGTTCTTAAATTAGTTCTTACATAATTTTTATATTTTAAAAGCAGATCAGGGTTACGATAATACATGTTACAATTTTGCAAAAGTGTATCGAAATTTATGTTAACAGTAGCCTTAATGGAGTAACTTTTTAGTTATACAAAGGCTATGAATATTAAAGTCCTCATCTCGACTACAATATCTAGAAAACGAATAAATGGAGAACATAGCACATAAGCCACCCTATCCGAAATATTAGCCTTAGAAAGTTGCAGTTCTGTTGAGGATATATTCTATTTACCATAGTAGAAAAGGAAGGAATGCCAATGCCGAGGATTTCCACCTTGCATTTGCTTTCAGCAACATTTATTCGGTCACCCGTTTATCAGACAAAACAAGAGCTGTCGGAGAAAAGCGCAGCTCGACTATTCGATTTTTCAGAGAATAATAAATTATAAAGCCAGTATATACCATCAGAAAACAAGGCTAAAACAATGTAGGATGAGGGTGGAGTTGGGGTGGGGGGGGGGGGGGGGGGGGGGGGGTGGCGGACGGGGCGGGCGGGGCGGGTATAAAAAGTCGGGCCGATATAAAATGATTGTTAGAATCTCATACAAATTATAGTAAAATTTGGGGCAGGGAGTGCAATTTTATTTTTTTATCAGTTTTAATCCAAAATTGCTGTCCTTTTAAAGAAATGTGTGGTCGAAAGGCAACTCGGAGAGGGAGGGGATATCTGGTGATTTTTATTGTGGCCTAATTGATATTTCATCTGTGTATCTGAATTTAATTTAAATTGTTTTATATGTAAATGATTGCGTTCAAATTAAAATTTGAATATCCAAATAATGGAAGATAAAATGATAACAATTCCCCTCCCGCTGTCTTCCATTTGAGGGAAGCCCATAAACCAATGGTTTGGGGGTGGGGGGGAGCGGGGAGGGGGTGGAGAGGGGGTGGCAGGGCGGGGGCACATCATTGATATAGATGTATATTTGATAAAACAAAACAACACAGACATGGGGGGTAGGGCGAGTGGGGTGGGGGTGGGTGGGCAACATAGCTATATGTGTAAGATTTTACCAAAACAACACAGAAGTACAAAAAAAAACGCGTTTCGCGTGTGGGGGAGGCGGGGAAGAAGGCGGGGAGGGCTTGGGGTGTGGGGGAGTGGAACATAGCTATATGTGTAAGAATTGACCAAAACAACACAGAAATATGTAAAAAATAAATCCAGTTTCGAGTGGGGGCGGGGCAAGGCGGGGCAAGGCGGGGCGAAGGAGTGTGCAACATAGCTATATGTGTAAGAATTGACCAAAACAACACCGAAATATGGTAAAAAATACATATATTGAGTTTCGAGTGGGGGGAGAACATAGAAATAGAAAAATCAAAAATGCGTTTCGATTGTGGAGGGAGGAGGTTGGGAAGGCAGGGGGAAGTGGGGGTGGGTGGAGGCAACATAGCTAAATGTGTAAGAATTGACCAAACAACAGACATGTAAAACAGAAAAAGGGGGAGGGGATGTGGTGGGGGAGAAGGGAGCCCATGCCCCAATTTGGGTGAAGTATGAATACAATGCATAATGCTATAAGAAATCCCAAGCAACATTATAGATACACGCAAATCTTGATCTGCCTTTATTGCACATGTTATGGGCCATCACAATTTGGGTTGCATGGGAGCCCAGAATTTGCTGAAGACAAAATTACTTACGCAACCCTTTACAACATACTATAAGGAAACCAATTCCCAAATTTAGTTGAGCTAGGACAGGAAATGTAAGCGATATAAACCTGTAAACACAGCTTACACGCAAAATTTGATGTGAAATAGATACATTTTAAGGGCTATCAGAATTTGGGTTCCATGGGAGCCCCTGGGTTACAGGAACAAAATATCCTTATGCAACCCTTAAGGTAATGCTATACGGAAGCCCATGGCCAAATGTGGTTGTGCTAGAATAAAAAAATGTAAGAGACATAGACTTGTAAACACAGCTTACACGCAAACTTTGATGAAGAACGCCGACACCAACGCCGACGCCGGGGTGATTACATAAGCTCTCTTTTTCTTCGAATAATCGAGCTAAAAATGTATATCTGCAAGATAAGCAGATTTATACGTAGAACATTTCAATGACATCTCTAATATGATTGAAGGACATTTCTAAAGTGCGTAAGACTATATTCTTATCAGCCGATAATGCCATTCAAAAACTATAATTTAAAACCCCCATAGTATTAGTATAATTCAAAAGCATGCATTGACATTGATATTTATGTATGTGTATTGCAAGCAAAGGGCACTCACCAACTGGTTCTACAACGTGTTTAGATATGCTTTCCGACGTTGTGAATATAGTTATTACAAGCGTGACTATAACGGTTGCTATGGATATGGAATAAGCTCCGATAACACCGATTGCCTGCAAATTAAGATATTTATATGAAAGTAATATAACCTTTATGTATCGATTTAATAATAAAGATTTGAAGTAAGCCATCTAAACTTATTTTACAGTCTGACATGAATACTTCTCTTTAGATGAACATTAACACATTCATTCACAGTCCTAGTGTTTCATATATACAATTCATTCAGAAAAAGTAAATCCTTTGGGACAACAAACAAAGCCAAGATAATAACGTAGCAGATTTGGTTTTATTGAGTCGACTATTCGAAGAACGATGAGATACTGTACCCATTAGGACCTCAAATAATGTTACAAGTAATAGATAGAGTCTGGTCTGAGCTCGTTGGCTTGTTTAAACACCTCGATGGGCATAGCCCATAACCCATCGAGGTGTTTAAATAACCAACGAGCTGAGACAGACTCTATCTTTTGTGTAGCATGGTGTACTTAGTAACACTGTGACGTCAAAGTGACCGTACTCTAAATTTCAATATCTGGTAACTGTAGTACGGTATAGCCAGCCCCTTTAGTTACCCCAAATTAAGTGATTTAATGCTCTGCATTCATCAAAGGAAATGTCACCGACCATGCTACAACTAGTATTTATTATGAGTCACTACTTGAAAACAACAAACACAAACAAGAGAAAAAAGTAGCAGACTCGGGTTTATTGCAACACCTCTCATGCATCCTAGCACAGGCTTAAGCGGTATTCTACTTCAAAGCCATCTATATAGGGCTCGCTGATCCCAAACTCTATGATTCCAACGACCAGTGAAAATTAACATTGCTGATTCGTAGCACGGGAATATGTTTTACAGCCACCGCACCACTGCTTACGTAAATGTTAATAAAAACTGAAATCCCTCGGAAGCAACAAACGCAGTCAAGAGAAAACGCAATAAATTTGGTTTTATTGAGTCTGTTTATGTGAGGTAAAATAAAGTAACACATATCATACCCTCTAGCACCGGCTTAAGTGGTATTCACTGTTAAAGCGTGTCATTTTGCCCACCGTACACGAGCTGTTGAATTTACCAAATTGTTAACAATTCTAAAATGCATTGCACCCTATTTCTTTCATTAATACATTTTTGTAATTATAGTCAACATCGTCGTCACTTGTCCACCCTTTTGTGTTTGTGATGTCGTTTGCAATTATTACTTTTGCCTTCTTATTTGTCTGTTTGCTTGCGTGTTTGTTTCTGTGTTTTGTGGTTGACAGTCCTCCTTGAATGCTACTTTCCCTGTCCGATCTTTTTATATTTCTTCACACATGTTTTATGGGATGCTTTAAATTTGATGTTATAAACTGTATATAAACGTGTACTTACCGTAAACGAGGTACCAACGGCTGCTCCACTTACATTACCTATCAATATCATAGCCGCCATTACTCCAGAGCTCAGACCTTAAGAATGAAGTAAATAAAGAACATAATCCTAAGTATAGTACATTTTAAGATTTATAATCATAATTTAAACAAATATTATGAAAAAAACAACATATTACACTTTTCACGTTGTATTGTAACAATTATACACAAACTGTCAATAGTAGAAAAACAAACAGCATTCAACACTCTGATATAACACTAGATTGGCCTTATTCAACTCATATCAGTGTGGTTATAATTTTTTTCCCAAGCAAGCTTTGCAGAGCAGTATATTTTGTCTTGAAGTCTGGACAAACATAAATAAATTATAAGTAACATAAACAGATTTATGTGCCAGAATTCAATTCTGTGTACAGTGGACAAATCGAATTGATTCGACTGTTACTATTAATAACTTATAAAAACTACCTGGTGACCTTAAGGACTATCACAACCTGACTTCTATGGTGATGTGATTTACTTGTTAAAATGTTTATCAAAAGAGGTTATGACCCTATCATTTTGCAACGTACTGCATGCTTGGTGGTGGACCCTTTTACAGTTCGCCACTAGATGCTTTCCTCTTTAATTGTACGATGACCGGACAGGTTGTGGACCCTATGATGACACCTGCTTAAAGTCCATTGGGACGGTGGCGTTTGATATTTGTCTATGATCTTTCTTGTCGTGCCCTTAATGTTTTATTCTCTTGTTGCTCTGGCTTCTGCCAAGTCACTGAGTACCTTCATTGTGACTTTCTAAGCTATTGTTTTTTGTATTATATTTACACGAGCATATTTGTGTTTTACTTATATTGCCTATTGATGCTGCCTTGTTGGTTAGAGATTAGATCATGGCGGGGATTTCTTTATTTACACTGTCCTGTTTTAATGGGATGACAGTAGTGTAAGTGTGAGGTTTGGTGCACCCTAGAACCGGTTTAACTCCCAAGTGGCCTACTTTGCCACTGACCGTTCCAAGGCGGTAGACCTATTGTCAACCCTTTTGTGTTTGTGATGTCGTTTGTATTTATTATTACTTTTGCCTTCTTGTTTGTCTGTTTGCGTGTTTGTTTTTGTGTTTTGTGGTTGACCGTCCTCCTTGAATGCTACTTTCCCTGTCCGATCTTTTATATTTCTTCACATTCTTTCTACATCGACAAGGCGTTACACGGAAATATGTTCTGATCCCACCTCTATCCCCTTATTCCACGACACGTTACTCCTAGGCTTTAATTTTCATTTGTTACAATTTAAGTTGGATAAGTCGAATCTCTACTTTTGTTCTCCGCATTTTTTTCTATCATACGCATTACAAACCTATATATATTGGTAACGGGGTTTAATTAGTCAGATATTATCATGATGTTGAAATATTATCATAATAATTATGTATATGGCATTGTATATTTTTCTTCTCGCATATAATAGCTTATGTTCAACTCATATCAGTGTGTTTATACATTCACCCCCCCCCCCTCCCCCCACCCCACCCCCACATACACACGCTGAGGTGCAGTGTATTTTGTTTTGAAGTCTGGACAAACATAAATAGTTTATTTTTCTCCAATATATTTACCATACATTGAAACAAAATTTGGTGTTTAGAGATATACAGTAATATGACAATTAAATCATTAAACAAGCAAGCATTGTAAATAACAAACCTCTCTGTGAAGGGTGTGACTTGTCCGCAATAAGAGCATTATATGGTACTGTAATGCCCGCAAATGCCGTTGTAACAATAAGGTAGAAAACAATGTATAAACCTGAAAATTGATAAAATCGTTTTTACCTTACCGGTCATAACAATTGAAAAACATACAGAATACAATATAAGAAAGGCAACAAGGTCAACCTTATTTTAATTCGTATAAAACAATGTTTTTTTGCAGGGCCTCACCCATTTCCAAAAGCAAATGCACTGTGTTTATAGATGAAAAGTTACGTTCGTACAGCATTTTATAATTATGGTATGAAAATGTCTATATGATGGTGGAATGTGATTAAGGTAATCAGAGGTCGTATTGATTACTGACCGTTCTTATTCGGTAACCACCGTTCCAAGTCGGTAATCCTGTCTTTCTCACTCTTTATGTTGTGTACTGTCTTGTTCTTTGACTGTTTAGTTTGCTTGATTTAGATTGTGGTAAAGGGTGGACATAAGGTGCCATAAAACCTTTAAAGGGACAGATGGCAATCTTGATTTTATAAAAACTCAAGGCGTCCCCTTAGTTTTTCTACATATCTTTTCTTTGTTCAGTCATTAATATTAATTATAAGAATGGTATAATGCAATTGTTTTTGTGCATATTATTAACTGGTAATCATAGTTCACAGTAATATATTTAAACCTATGGTAGAATAGGACTAAGAAATGAAACCTCAAAATTGTATTCAATTCTATACAAGCAGGTTCAAAGTAAAAATGATATGGGATAAATAAACCGAGATGCTAATTTCAATGCTTGATAAACATTCCAAGATTACCGTTTAACACCATATCCTAGAGATATATCTCAATACTTTTCGAATAGACCACCTAGAAAAACAATATTCTTGTCGGATATTGATTTGCAGATAACATGAGACCTGTTGAATTCACATCAATTTCAAATGTCTTCATTTCCTTTCAGTTGATATACAGACATAACCACGAGTTTAAAGGGGCACACGGAAATCTTAAAATATTTATTAAGCAGTTAACTTACACCTCATTGCTTAAATTCCTTTTTATTCTTACTTTAAGTCTGTTCAATTTGGAATTAATATTTTTTCTTTGTTACTCTACCATAGATTTAAATATATTATTGAAGCAATATAATCAACATGTAGTAATATGTCAAAAAAAGATTGAGCTTTTCAAATATTTTTTTAAATGGTTATTTAGTGTTAGAGTTTTCTTTTGATGGTATGTACTTTTATTTACACTCTCTTGTCAATGTAAGCGCTGAAGACAGGATAATAGCGAGGTTGTGTACACAGAAAATCGATTTGAGGTAACCAGTAGGCATTATTGCATACTGACCGTTCCAAGTCGGTAACCCTGTCTTCACCACTCGTTGTATTGTGGATTGTCCTTTCACTGTACATTTAATTTGTTCTTTGTTTGAGGTGCAGTGTGGACCTACTGTGCCATTGCATTTGAATGCCGTAATTTCTATCGGACCATTTTTCTCATATTTGCAAATATTCAAGTTATTTAGTTATTACTCAAGGTTGCCGTCCTATTAATATCGTTACCAATGTTTCCGTCGGCCAAATCTTGCAAGCCATCTCCGTCTCCGAATGCATTGTGCTGTAACACAATAGAATTGGGTTGTTGTGCCCCTTCTGTGTGCTTGTCCTCTATCGGATTGTCTTGGGATGTATTCCAGTATGGCGCACATCGTAACGAAACCAAGTTTGTGTTACAATGAAGCTGAAACACATACATATATTTAACAAACGCGCTAAACGTATCTCATAGCTTCGACACATGTTAGAACACAACTATAATTATTTAGACACACTTTAGGACATATCAAAATTGCATGGATCGTCTTAAGTGACCCGACACATGCTATTTCCATGACTGTTTATCACTATGTCAGGAACATATTCCAAACGTGTCTCGCAATAATCGCGTCATAGGACGTACTATCATCTCGAGACACCTGTATTAAGATAAAAATAGATATAGTAGATATATGGCATGACATACACGATAAACAGAACATTTGGGCATGTTTACCAAATGCACCTACGTGTTTTTTAATATATTAATAAATAAAATATACTTTGAAAGTGCCACCAAATTACTTTTTTAAGCCATATATGCAAAACGTGTTGATTATAGTGTTTCATGCAGACACTCATAACGTAGGCATGTAAGGGACAGTATTGAAGTAAGTCATTTTTAACGCACCACACAATAGCTGATTCTTTAAAGTTAAAATGTGAGGCATTTTGGACAAAACGGGATATAATCCATATAACGAGTCGACATTTAACATTTATTTATGCGCATATCTGGATTTAGTGCATTCCAGATTTTTGATGTGAAATGCACGCGCATTTTCGATTTAATTCAGTTACATCGCACAAAGAAATTATTTTCTCGGAAACATTCATTGTAAAATACTGTCAGAAGTCAAACAATAAAAAGGCTAGTAAAACCAATTGTAATTTATTCCGAGATAGGTTTAGGCAGCTTTCAATTTAGTGAAACATTTTTCTTTTTATGATTATATCCATAGTTAACAATGTCACATGACAAGGTAACTAACTACGTAACTGCTTATCATAAACGCCTACCAAGACAATTTAGGTTTCAAGATTCAGTACTGAAAAAAAGCATTGGTTCAGCAGTTTTATTCCAAATGGTTTGCAATCCAACCGAATAAACATATGGAGTTAATGGTGCGTTTTCATTGACGGTCAGTATATACGGACTTATTGGTATAATTGTAATGAGACGATTAAAACGACTAGTACTCAGCTGTATGTACCTTAGGCCAAAAAAAAAATAGGTGTGTTTCCTATTGCATGCTCTGAAAAATTAGGGTCAGTAGGTAGGCATTTTTTTTTTTGCAGCAAGATATTGTGAGATTCTACATGTATTTATCTCATAAACCCATACCAGTTGATAATACAACTGAAAGTTTCTCTGTGATGTCAGTTTACCTCGATATAGTGTGATAAATCATTGTTCAGAATTATTATTATTATTTTTTTTTTTTTTTAAATATTTCATAAAAAGTTTTAGGGTCGGCCCCTTAAAAATAGGGTCGGTCGGACCACCGGATGCATAGGTATTTTTTATTTGGCCTTATAAACTAATGTCCTGTGATATGATATACAACGTACTTTAAATACTCTATACGCCTGATCCTAACATTGCTAAATGTTAAATAAAAAACACATTTATTGCACGGTGTAAAAAGTATTTTTTTAGTTTCTGCCCTTTAATACGTATGTGTAATGTGTGACTTTATATCTGTATTCTGTACGTTCACTGATCCATATATCATAATTATATAGTTATTCGGCCAAAGTAACATTAAGTGATTCGACATTTACATTTTCCCACATTACAATTGTTTGTAACATGGTTTGCCAGAATCCAAAATAATAAAATTAAATGTCGCCACACACCTTTCCATCGCTTGTATTGACTGATCCTCGGCTGAGCTGGCTGAAAGATCAGATCAAGGTCAGTAAAATATCTACGTAATAAATAAATTATGTAATAATAACATACATTTCACAAACATATAAAACAGTAGTAGCTTTTTAGTTTTCTAGTATACTGTATTATTATCTCCTATATAATATATGTACATTATCGTATTTCCATTTGTTCTGTATCACTAATTTGATTATATTTACACAATTTCTAATCATAGATATCTTTTTTTTTTCTTTTTTTCTTTCTTTTTTTATTTTATTTTATCATAGATATCTTGCTTTCTTGCACCTGAAATCAATCCCCACATAAGTATAATCCACAAAAGTATGGATCAACTATACTCTATATGTGATTGTAGCTAGAGTTTTCTAAATGCTACCTGGTTATTTTTTATTGATTAGTAGATAATAATATTGAATTCCTTTTACAATTTACTTGAAAATGACGCATTTGTAAAATAATTACTGCAGCAATAATAAATCAACTTTCATTTTCTTGTTAGGCTGGCATTCTGAGAAGGGGATACACAATGATACTTACGCCATCGATATCTCTGGGGAACTAATTGCCATGCCAATTAGACCAATGCTGAAAAGGTAACAACAGTATACACATTAAGCAATAAGCGAAGTAAAAGTAAAAACCTACATCAAAATATCAAAACAATTCATCTAAATGTAGAACAACATATTAGACAGAACTATTTGTAAATAAGAGCACTTACGTATTAAATTTCTACGGGTGAAAGATTGGGATTTCTCAATGAAAGAATATTCATAATCGGTAAATATTAATAACTAACTCCGAAAATAACTCACTCGCATGCGCAAGTTCGTGAAAAGAACAACACGTCTACCATATCGTGAAAGAGTACATATAATTGATCATAGCAGTTAAATAATCTCTAGTACAACTTCAGAGAAAGTTTTTTCAAAAAGCCACTTACAAATTACCTGTTGAATCTAGTTAATGTACATGTCTACCACAATGATTTATTGTTTTTCAACTATAATATTATTATTGTTAAACATCAATTAAAAATAACTACTAAAACAAATGAATTAGCGTTTAATGGAAACATCATGATCATTTATTGATGACCAAGATCACTTATCAGATAACAGATAGATGGAGTTGATACAGAGGGATCCGAAATGACCATTTTCTAACACTGTAACAGATGTTTCTGTGTATCTGATGCATGCCCGGCGGAGATACTCTAGCACATCCCGGTTATATTCCATTTTTGACAGAGAAATACATGTGGGTAAGCGACTTCCTCAAAGGCGCACATTTTGTCCACAACCACTCTGTTACAACGCAAAAACGCCAACATCTTATACCACGGCGCCCAACAGCATTCAAAACAGGAATTTGTTTTATCCCCATAGTATTCATTATTCGCCGACGAAAAATATTTTTAACAAATATCCTGTTCTTAATTGTGACAAAAGTAACAAAAACACAATTTGCTCCAATAACAAGCAGCTATCCAGACAAGCAAGCACCACCTATGTCAAATATCGTTCTTGTAATCATTGTGCAGACGGTTATCTTGGCAATGACAAACTCCCCAGTGTTTTACAGACAGGAACAATAACAACAATATTCAAAACCAGTGTTTCTTGATTAGTATCAATTCGGTGGCAACATAAAAGCACCAGTAACCACCGGCATTGATTATTGGTATTGACGCCATATTAGCAGAAAGACATTCGTGAACTTTGATATTCTCAGCTCTTAAAATAGTCCGTAACGATAAGTTGTTTTCTATTTCGAGACGAAACGTGAAACAGTTTCTTTACAGACAACTATAAATGTATAAAGCTATTTTATGATATTTTTTTATTTAGGTATTCCACAAGTTTTGATAAGAACTACCTTTATGAAATATTACACAAATCGGACTAATATATTAATAACCAGGCAATATACAGTAATTATCACAACTATGGAGTATAAGTGTTTATATAAATATAGTTTTATCATTGTTATTTTAAATGCCTGCTTTTGGATGACTGTGTTGGGTGCATTCTATATAATCGCCTCGACTTTGCATACACTTTCAGTCAAAGCGTGGATTTGTATGAAAATACCCTACACACTTTTGAGTTGATTGCACCATGTCCAGAGTAAGATATTGAAAGAAAATGTTCCTGTCATGAATTCATTTCTTGATCTATACTGAAATCAAAAAGAAACGCGACAAGGGACTTTCCGCTATATATGGTATATACTGCACACTTAATTCCGTATATATTCCAAAGAAATCCCAGGATGTGTTGTAAAAGTTGCAGTTAGTTAGAGAAAGGACACATGTGGAAGTTCCTCTTTGAAAATTGAGCCAGTTCAGTATTGTATTTAACGTAAAGAGTTTGCAAACTTTTGCATCCTAAGTTTGCGGTTAACGCGTACTCTGTCAATAATGAAACTTAGCAGGAATACTATTTGCTGTGTTACGTGTTGTTTCAGTCTTTTTTCCGAAAGAAACGATCTTAGTAGCCGTGTACCATTCGATTAACAGCAGCATATTGTACATACAATATATAGCGGAAATTCCCGTGTCGTGTTTCTTTTGCCTTTCAGTATACTTACCACAATGCTATAGTACCAATAAACATAACAGGCCGTCTTTTTCCAAACTTGAATGTTGATCTGTCACTTTGCATTCCAATTAAAGGTGATGCAAAAAATGTAAGAGCTGCAATAAATAACAGTGAATGAAATGAATAATATATAACCTTTTATCAGGAGTCTTGCACATGAATACCACCTAAGCTGGTGTTAGGGGGCTTGAGAAGTGTGCAACTTATCTTACCTTCAATGAAATGAATCCGAGTCTCCTTTCTTTCTCCCTTGTTGTGTTCGTTTCTTCCAAGATATCCCCATTTTTTCAATACCTATTTCTTAATTAATTGGAAAGCAATTAAACGTAAATGTTATTGTTTTCCTTAGAGTTGAAATTGAGGTCGAATATAGTATCCATAATCATATTGAAATACTAGTAGTATTGTCGCACATTAATTTGAATGAACACACACAATATCAAATGATTGGCAAATAAAACATTGGTTATTATATTCAGAAACTATATGACGAACACTGTAAGTGAAACTCGAAATACAAATCAACATAATGTATAGGGTAATCTTCTATGAAACGCATCTTCCATACCTGCACCTCCAGCTACCATTCCTCCCAACCATCTGCCTTTGGCGGCTGATCCGACAAGGGATTGTATTTGTGCTGGTACAACTGCGAAATAAATAAAGAATATTATGTCAGTGCCTTTAACTATCAAGTTTATTAGGCGAGGCGTAGAAAACGAAGAATGACGAGGCTCTGCCGAGCCATTCTTCGTTTTCGTGCCGAACCTAATAAACTTTAAAATTTATCATGTAGATTATCCACATTTTCTGTATGAATTACTATTATTACCTATTTCTCAGAATGTTACGCTTATGACATCAGACAACGTAACATGCATGACATCAGATAACGTTACGTACAATAAACAGGGGCGTCCGTGGCCAAGTGGTTAACGTCTCTGACTTGTAATGACTTGCCCCTCACCGCTGTAGGTTCGATCCCTCAGGGGCATAGGAATCTTTATGTGAGGAAGCTATCCAGCTGGCTTGCGGAACGTCGGTGGTTCTACCCAGGTGCCCGCCAGTGCACGAACATTTCCCGGAGGTGCACCTGGGGTCTTCTTCCACCAATGGACGCTGGAAAGTCGCCAATGACCTTAGCTGTTGGTGCGACAATAAAATCCAATTCAATCAATTCAAGTACAATAAACGCCGAGGGATTCCGCATTGATTTGCTCTATTGGTCAGTGGCTAATAAAGCAAAATTTATTAGGTCACCCCTTTATTAGGCAGAAAAGTTCATATCTGCATGATAAACACCAGTATGGCTATGTCAGTATGTTTAAACCAGCAGTAAGATTAGATTAACCTTCGAAATTTGAAAGACGTAAGGTTGAATAATATATATGTACCACCGCAATATATATAGCTGTAAACAGTTTTGATATTTGTTCCATTTGTTTGCGTTTTAATTTATTATCATAATTAGTTATATTTATAGTTTCAGTACTTCTAGTACTATTGCCTGAAATATACTACTTTTAACAATACGTATTTTTTTGAAGACAATGTTTTCATTGTTTTCCATTTGGAGCAGCACAATATATGGTCCACTCTCATACTCTTTAATATATGGATATATATAAAAGTACCTTCCACTGATAACAACAGGAACATCAAACTGAGCCCATACCACGCCAAATTGAGGAGGAAGATGCCTTTCTTACTGAGAATTTCTGCCAGTCTCACAACAAGCTGCAGTTCATCACCACTGTAACCACAAACTAAATAGTACAACAAGCTGCAGTTCATCACCACTGTAACCACAAACTAAATAGTACAACAAGCTGCAGTCATCACCACTGTAAACCACAAACTAAAAAGTAAACAAGCTGCAGTTCATCACCACTGTAACCACAAACTAAATAGTACAACAAGCTGCAGTTCATCACCACTGTAACCACAAACTAATAGTGCAATATAATCGATTAAATAATAATGGCATGTGCATGCCATCTTGCAATCAGGAAGGGTGTTATCAGCAAATTCAAAGTTGTCTCTACCACATCGGTTAATTAAATAATGGCAAGTGCAATAAGACATGCATCTTGCAATGGGGAATGGGTTTATAGAAGCCAATTTCAAGATGTCTCATATCTCTTACAATACGTATATCAGGTTAAATTGCATCATGTGATTATTTGTTTGTATAGGTCATACTGGCTTTATGGGTCATCCTTAGGTAAAGATACTTGTATTATTTTCGGTATACTTATACGGTTCTATAATATATTCTCTCATGCTAGTGAATATATGATATACTGCCTTTATGATAGTTAATTCTGTGATATAGAAATATTGTGATAATATGTGGTACATTTTAATATGATATCAACTGAAAATGTATGCTTATTATACAACTGTTATTGTAACTAATGTACTATATGTAACTTTAGTCTGAAATAAATGAAATGAAATTATTTGTTACACATCGATAAGGTGCTGATATTTGACGACGATGTAGCATATATACTGAGGGAAAAAAGTTTAGCAAGTGTTTTAGATGACATAATACTTTATACAAGATATACTGACCAATTTTGAAATTTACGGGTTTGACCCTACGTTCATTTATTCGTTACGTCATTAAGATGTTCGACTGTTATTGATGTGTGTTTAATAAAATATTGTGTATATGGAAGTAGTTCATGATTTTACAACCAAAAATGTATTATTTCCAGGGTGCAACAAAAAACTTTCTAAACATATTTGTTTTTCCCATCAGTATATATTTAGAGTATTTGAGTTCTAGATTTTTTATATGTTTAAATATAAATGTTCTACACATAAACAGACATACTCCTTAAGCGTTTCCTATTAATAAAACTGACTAATTGTTGATGATATAATTGCATAACAACTCAGTACCTTCATTGTGGCTTTCTAGGCTATTGTTTTTGTTGGTATTATATTTACACGACGCATATTTGTGTTTTACTGATATTTGACTATTGATGCTGCCTTGTTGGTTTAAAGATTAAATCATGGCGGGGATTTCTTTATTTACACTGTCCTGTTTTAATGGGATGACAGTAGGGTAAGTGTGAGGTTTGGTGCACCCTAGAACCGGTTTAAACCCCCCAATGGCCTACTTTGCCACTGACCGTTCCAAGGCGGTAACCCTATTGTCAACGCTTTTGTGTTTGTGATGTCGTTTGCATTTAGTATTACTTTTGCCTTCTTGTTTGTCTATTTTCGTGTTTGTTTCTGTGTTTTGTGGTTGACTGTCCTCCTTGAATGCTACTTTCCCTGTCCGAAATTTTTATATTTCTTTAGGTTCAGTTAACAAAGGTATTGTTTACCTATTTGATTCTTCTGTATAGAACTTTAGGGCGTTATCCTTATCAACGATTGTCATCGATGCAGTTCCATCGACCTTTCTCTCTGGGGAAGGCGTCTGGCTTGGAGTATTCGACATGTTCAGCTGAAATGAACCACGCCATATTGATATTAGAAGATACATATACAATTCTAAAACATGAGGCTGGATTTCCAATCGATGTTGGTATATGTGTAACTAATCACATTCTCCAAATCACTTTTTAATTATTTCACATCATATAACGACGTTGTAAGTGTTACTACAGAGTTTTATAATATACTCAAAGACTTCAAAATGCCTCAATTAACATGAACAAGAGTATATCGTTGTATAGGCCCTAGTTATAACTGTGTTTTCAACCTAGCAGTAGGTATACCAATATACGGTAATTGGTTGAACAGCGGCTCTAGATATCGGGTATATACTCTTGTTTAGCTGCGTGTTACTGTATTTTATGGAAGGCGGCCATCTTGGGTGTGATGATCAACGGGAACAAAATTGTTCAATACATAAAGGCATTGGTGTGGATAGGGACCTGAGACCAGACCTTAGCGGTGATTATTTATAGCGGTATGCCATGAATTCTTGACTGCGGGGTGCACTGATTACTATTTGCGGAATGCAATGATTTTTGACTGCGGACTGCAGTGATTTTTATATGCGGAAAGCTATTGATTGTAAATTGCGGTATGCAGTGATTGTTGACTGCGGAATACAATTACATTTTCTAATATATACTATTTTGTGAAATGCATACTTTTATTGTACGGATGCAATTCATATTAGGTGAAAACAACGAGTTAACAAGGGAAGTAAATCCTTGCTGACTAAGCAGATTATGTTTTTGTTATATTTCTACAAATGTATCTAAAAATAGTTCAGAAAAATCTAAGTTCGGACTACATTCACTTACATCATTATTGATTACGAAATGCCATGAATTCTTGACTACGGGACGCAGTGACTGCGGAATGCTATGATCGTTGACTGCGGACTGCAGTGATTTTTATATGCGAAAAGCAATTGATTGTTATTGGCGGTTACTATGCAATGATTGTTGACTAAGGAATGCAATTACATTTTCTAATATAGACTATTTTGTGAAATGCATACTTTTATTGTACGGATACAATTCATATCATGTACAACCAACGATTTAACAAGGAAGTAAATCCTTGCTGACTAAGCAGATTACATTTTTGTTATATTTTTACAAAATATATCTAAATTGGTTTTGATAAATCTAAGTTCGGACAACATTCACTTAGATCAGGTGGCGCACTAGGCGTGTACTGGATATATTGATAAAGAAACATGGACAGTGGAAAAGCGATATAACCACAAACTGCTATGTTAAAGTGCAGAACTGAAACGGTCTGTTTCATTAAACCTAAGATTTTAATTTGGCTAATTCTATTATACATATCGCTTGTTTACATAACATATATGCCCGGACGTTTCATTTCGATAAGTGTATTACCCGTACATAACCACTCCTATACAGTTGTTTGTTATTATTTATAAATAAGAAGGTTCTACATAATAGTTAGATGAGAAATAATGTATGTTTGTCTGAAAGAATTGAACTAAGCCCCCGTCACACTCTGACGTGACAGCATGAAGATCCCACTGCGTCCAAAAAATAGAGATGAACGCAGCGGGAACTTGATATTTTCTGAAAAATGTGCATTTATCAATTTCATGCTACGTCCTAGACAGGTCTCTGTGATGTCCTCGCTGTGTTGCACACGTTCCCACCGATTTCCTTTTACGTACCTGACCAATCGCCCACTAGGTTGCCTGTGTTTGCACACGATCCCTGCTACGTCCAATCAGATCGAGCTAAGCTCTTGCTACGTTGTCGCTTCGTCAAAGGGGATTCCCCCAGGTTGGTATAAATACTGCGCCACTCAGTGACATCTCAGTGAGAACTCCATCCATTTTTCCCGTCCGCGCTACGCTTGTAGTAATGCAATGGAGTCACTGCGAGGTGTTGGTTACGTCTATAACGGGTCAATGCCGTCGTTACTACGTCTTTACGAAGTCCTTGCTGCGTGGTGCTCAGAACGTGGAGCAGCTACGTTCATTTTAAACATGTCCAAAGTGCGCGTAGAGTTTCCAAGACCATGGAGACCATGCTAGGTCCTTAAAGGTTTCTGCTGGGTTCCTTGCACGTTGTTGGATTTCTTACTGCGTCCAAGCAATTTTTTCAGCACGCAGTGGGAACTTGATGCTACTATGTCAGAGTGTGACGGGGGTTTAAAAACATAAATTTATTTACTATCGTTGTATAGTTATAACTGGTTTTTATACCTAGCAGTAGATATACCAATATACGGTAATTGGTTGAATATCGGCTACTATATAAGCAGCTGTTACACGTGTAATTGACATTCGAGGTTAGATACGGGTAGATACACTTGTTTAGCTGCGCGACCCACCTACCCACCCTTTTGAAAATGTTAGTATTTCAAGTTTGCTTAAAATGTCCGATAGCTGACATTACATTAATTGTTTGAACATGTGATAACATTTTCCTTTATTTCAGATCAAACAATTTTCTGTTGTTTATGCGCATGAGCGAGCCGTACTTCATTTGATGTTCCGATGAGTGATCGAGTATGGTTTCTGGGACACTTTACAGGGCCTACAGCCTACAACGCCTTGTGTTGTGATATTCGTTCATAAGTGAGTGTATAAGTGAAGGACACACCATACCACAGTCAGTGGTGATGTATGTATGCAGAAACCATCAGCTTGAATGTAATCGTATTGATATACAAATAAATATATGTGTATTACCCGTACATAACCACTCCGATAAGTGTATTACCCGTACATAACCACTGCGATACGTGTATTACCCGTACATATACCACTCCGATAGGTTTATTACCCGTACATAACCACTGCGATAAGTGTATTACCCGTACATAACCACTCCCGTACATAACCACTCCGATAGGTGTATTACCCGTACATAACCACTCCGATAAGTGTATTACTCGTACATAACCACCCTATACAGTTGTTTGTTATTATTTATAAATAAGACGGTTATAAATTAGATGACAAATAATTTATGTTTGTCTGAAAGAATTTAACTAAAACATAACATAGATTAATATCCATTTCAAAATCAGTTTTAAGTTGAACAATTCATCCAATGAAAAGTCAAAATTGATTATTGTGAAGAACAAAAACACGGTTTTGAATGGGCGATTACTAGATAAGTAGCTAGTACATTATTCCAATAAGAGGCGCATCTGTGAATCCTCATAATACGTTTCGATTAGTATAATTATGTACATTGTTGTACTCTCTTAATGTATTTGTCGTCCATGTAACACATTGTATATTTTCAATTGAAAAAAACATTAAAATTACTAGCAAGAGTGTGAGCGTTCAATAAAAAGATAAATACCTTTTAAATTCTATTTTGTATTGTATCAGTTGCATACACTAGATGACAGTTATAAGTACCCTGGTTTTAAATGGTAATTTAACGTTTATTTTTCATATAATTTTCTCAAATTTTGAACACGTTCTTTAGAGGGATGACTGAATGTAATCCAATTATCAAATGTATTATTTATATTCCACTGTATTAAAAACTGTTAGCGGATATGTATGCCTCATAACTGTTATGATACCGTATGTTGCAAGACTGTCATTATGATATCGTGTGTTGCAAACTGGCATTATGATACCGTATGTTGCAAACTGACACTATGATACCATGTGTTGCAAACTGACACTATGATAGCGTGTGTTGTAAACTAGCAAAATGATACAGTGTGTTGCAAACTGACACAATGATCGCATGTGTTGCAAACTAACACTATGATACCGCGTTTTTCAAGCTGGCACTATGATACCGTGTGTTGCAACCTGGCTCGAGACGTCCTTATAATTCTCAACAAGCGCCCGAATTGACAGCCTTCTGTGTTAAGCTACTTTACAGTATACTTCATACACAATATACAGTGCGGTGTGTGAATACATATCCGCGACAATCGGACTGCTTTCTGATAGTAATTAATATAAATAATAAATGAACGGGCCTATACATTAAAGGAATATTACAGTATGACAGATGGCGGTTGCACAATTCCGTAATGAAATACTGTTACAGCATTCGAGCTACATAACAACAACCTTTCGTGCAACGAACAACAACTTTATCTGATTAATGCAAAAATGGTCGACACAGTAATGCAAAAAGAGTATTGACAAATTCGGGAAAAAAGAGTTAATCTACTGTTTATGTTTCCAGCAAGTCAGTAACATAACATCAAATTCTAAAAAGTGTATTCAATATCAGTGACACTCCCAAATAAAATAAGAAGGTTTGTTTTTTGTTTGAATGGCGTTTTACGTCATTTTTAAAGCATGTTAGGTCATATATGACGGTCGATTTTTGTAGTGGAGGCAGACCACCCTTTTTTCCTGGGTAGAACCAGTGATTCGTAATAATCAAATCAAAACAAGATTGCCTGCAATTCGAGCCATCGACGGAAACGTGTGACTGAAGTATTAAAAACAGTAATAAGAGGAGTCTGACCTAATAAGAAGAAAGGAATAAATACCAACATAATACATGTACAACTACAGATCCAATTTGAAAGTATTATCGCTAAAAGCTTATGTTCCTGGCGTAAAAATGTTGAACAAATGTTGAACATTTTGTTTCAAAGTCATTTATTCGTTCCTTTTAAACCTAAATGTCAAGGTTATCCTCTAAAGCTTAATGCCAAGGTCAAGGACACACGTGGGTGTGTTATGGGTAAAGTATATGTCCTAGTATACCCACTGACCAAATATAAAAGTTAAAAAAAATAATTAAACACATGTTTGAGTAACGGACCGACGCCATTGTTCCGACTAAGTTTCGCTTCAGCTGCTCGGCAATTAAATTGTTTGAGCTATGATTTCAACTGTCTTTGAATAACAAGTGCAACATGTAGCAGCTGGTGCTAGTGGGACTATTTATTTAGCCTATCCCGTCAATATTTTGTTTTTTTATAATACTTCCATTATCGATCAGGACGGAAACCGCGTAGGATGAACATTAATTGATAATGTAATAAGAAATTCCCTAGTTGCCAGTTGACATTTGGTTACATCATAAGAGGATTATAGATGTAAAACCACCATCCTCCCCAATTAAAAACCAATAATCAATTATGGATAATGGAGCAGTCCAGTAGTTTTACAGAAACATCGTTCTCGTTTCACCACAAAAGATTGGATAAATCCTGCGTGCTGGATGTTTCTGAGGCAATACCCTACCTACCCTACGTATCATCCAATAATTATAACCAAACCCAGTTGTTTGTGATTTAAGACATATGTTTCTATAGTTGTCTATCCAGTTCATGTTATTACAATTTGGACTAATTTTGATTAATTTTATCATTGAAATGAGCAAACACATTCTCTGAATGCCGTCTCTGTTGAACATTGTGACTTTGAATGTTTTAAATACTGTAACATATGCTGAACATCATGCATTATCAGGTTTGTGGCGCGTGGAGTTTTTTGTTTAACTTTTCTAACACGGTATGATCCAGTGCAAGGGTTGATGATCAAATTATTCCTTCACTCTATTTGTTCTGAACGGAATATTCAAAGTAAATAAACAGTATATTGACCATTAAAATAATGGATTTAGCCATACAAACAATACAATACAAGAGTTATACAAATTGGATAATATAAAAACAGCAGTTATGCTGATTGGATGAAATAAAACCTGCTATGTAAAAACACCAAAATGTCCTGAACAACGACTATCAGTTGCCCCGACTACATATCAGTAGTGTTATTACTTACTGGTCCTTTGGGATCATCAAGCCCTATATGTGTGGTTTTAGAATATTGCTTAAGCCGGTGCTAGGAGGCGTGAGAGGTGTTTCACTCAGCATTACCTCTCATGAACAGACTCAATAAAACCGAGTATGCTACTTTTATCTTTTGTTTGTGTTTGTTACTTCCAAGGAATTCCCTTTTCAGTATTTATTGACATTCACACTAGACTTTTTTAAATGCTGTGTGGTGGCCGTAAAAAGTTGCCCCGACTACAAATCAGTAGTTCTTACTTATTGGTCCTTTGGGATCATCAAGCCCAATCTTTGCGGCTTTAACGTAGAATATCGCTTACGTCGGTGCTAGAAGGCGTGAGAGGTTTGCACACCGAGTCTGCTACTTTATCTCTTGTTTATTTTTGCTGCTTCCACGGGATCCCCTTTTCAGTATTTATTCCCTGAAAGTTCATCTCCGAAACACTGTTGATTATAGGTGCCAAGTAATGACATACATGCCGTATTTATTTATCCTACTGAGGACGCTGTCTCTAACAAAGAGTATGAGAGTGTTACTTTGGAAACGCCAAACACGATAAATACGAAATATTGCAGTCTCGGTTTGATTGAGACTCTTCATGAACGGTAGTGAAATATGCTTGCTACCGTTCACGCCCACTAGCCCCGGGTTGAGCAGAACTCAATATTCATAAAATCAATAGTACAGAGTTTCAACCATCCTGAAGATGGCATGCATATGGCGGTGGACATGCTATATCTAATGTTATCATTCCATGTCCAGCGGCGTATGGTCCCAGTATCTAATAAATTATATGCCCTGAAGAGCGAAATAAACAAAATGGAATTTAGTTGGGAGCTGCGGTTATGAAGCCTGTGCATCACAAGCAACAGTAAAAATACTAAATTAAAAAGCAGACAACATATCCTATGTGTCTCTACGTGTTTAGGCACAAACGAAACAAGCACTCCAACTTAAGCACACACAAATGACATTTCCATTTTTTTGTGATTTGGGCAAGTCCATTTAGAACACATTATCCCAAAATGCAAGGTATTATAATCCAAAAACATCAGTACAGACGTGTAAACATCTTACCACCGTATGTTACATTCAAAAGAAAAGCAGCTGACATGACAACAACGCGTGCTATTGATATGACATAAAGTGTGCTAATTGTATGCTATGTAACAGACAAAAGGGAGAATAACACAAATAAACTAAAACAAATCGTTCGACATCGAAGAGAGTCTTCGCATACACTAAACTGACACCGAGTTTGCCGACAAAAAGAAGAACGACAAAACTAAAGATAAAAACATATCGCTCGACACGCGCGTAATCGAGTAGGTTCCTCGCAATACTCGCAATACTATTAAGTGGACCATAAAATGACACTGAGTTTGTCGACAAAAAGAAAAATGACACAAATGAACTCAACCAAATTGTTCGACACGCGGGTTATGGAATATTTCTTTAATTTTTAAAGTTATAAATCACCTCCCTACGTGTAAACATTTTTGACTGTAGTTTTGAGGAATAAATGAAATACGTTCCGTATCCATTTATCCTATTGAGGATGCCGTCCCCATCATGTGTATACACGTTTACACCTACTCATGGCCATTGAGCACAAATTATCCATGTAATGCGAAGAATTATAATCCAAAAACGTATACAACATCAGTACAGACACCTGTACATGTGTAAACATCAAACCTGCGTATACTACGTTCAAAGGAAAAGCAGCCTGCCAGGACAAAAAACACGCTATTATGAAACGGTGTGTTCATTGGTTGCTATTCAGATACAAAGAAGAATGACACAAACGAATTGAATGTTGTTTAACGTCTCATCAACACAGTATAGGTTAGTTAGAGCCGCCCCAGACAGAGGGAAAGGTTACATAGGAATCCGGGAACCGTGCCCTACTCTTATTATCGAAGATTCCTATGGTTCTTTAACGTGCTCGGGACTGCCACCTTTACGTCCCCATCCGACGGACGAGGCTAAGGGAAAGCGTCTTGCCCAAGAACACACCGACGGAATTCAGTTTGAACCCCCGGTTACAAATCCACCGCGTTACCGACTGCGCCACCAGGTCGTTCGACACGAGCGTAATCAAATATAGTTATCACAATACTTTTAAGTGTACCCTGACACTGAGTTTGCCGACAAAAAAAAGAATGACAAAACGGAACTCGACAAGCGCGTAATCGAATAGGTTCCTCGCAACACATTTAAGTGTACCATAAAATGACACTGAGCGTGTCGACAAAAAGAAAAATGACACAAATGAACTGAAACAGATCGTTCGACACGCGCGTAATCGAATATATTTCTCGCAATACTTTTAATTGTACCATGAAATGTCACTGAGTTTGCCAACAAAAAGAAGGAATGACCAAACGGAACTAAAACAAGTCGTTCGACATGCGTTTAATGGAATAGGTTCCTCGCAACTCATTTAAGTGTACCATAAAATGAAACTGAGCGTGTCGACAAAAGAAGAATATCATAATGAACTAACACAATTTGTTCGCAACACATATTGTTAACACTGAAGTATACGAGAATGGAATTTCTTACCTGTTGTGATTTGGGCAAGGCCATTTAGCAGAAATTATTCAAAATTTCGGGGTATTATAATCCAAAACCAAATCCAATATTAGTATAGTAATATGTAAACATCATACCTACAAAAGCTACGTTGAAAAGCCAAACAGCTGTCAAGACAAAAACACGCACTATTATGAAACGGAATGTGCTAAACTAATGCTGCACAGATAAAAAGGAGAAAGATGAACATGTTTATGTTTATTAAAATCAATACACAACAATAGATATTTACACTTCACGCATTGCAATATCTGCAAAAAGTCAGGATAAGATTGTATTTGATGGCGTAGAAAACTTTGAACAGGTAAATTGATCCACATGTGCATTCATTTATCAATTATCTGGCAATAATACAGTTCAGTCACCCAGTGGTAAAAGTAGTTTCTACGTCATGCAAATAATACTTTTGTTTACATACAACTTAGTAGGGGTTTTAAATATGTGTTTCTCCAGGACTATTAAGAAATGTTCATATGATGTTTAACAGTTAAATTTTTTAATTGATAATACTACAAAAAGGATGGCCATTCACCTTTGAAGGGACACACGGCAATCTTGAAGTGTTTGAAATGGGTGTCTTGACATATATTCAGGATCATGTTTACTTTTAACCTGGTTACATTTAAATAAATAAAAATTTAAGTATTCACTTTTTCGTCATATTTTACTTTAAGTTTTAATATATTATTGGTACAATAATATCAAAATTGAATAAAATGCACATACAATTTCTTATAATTAATATTAATGATTGAACAAATGTAAGTTATTCAGAAAAACAAGCGGGACGCCGTGAGTTTTAAAAAAATCAAGATTGCCGTGTGTCCCTTTAAGCTACTATGTTTACTTACACATCACCAATACACTACGGTATTTACATAGTTCTGTTTGTGCGATTATTTGTATGGTGCTTTACGTCATTTTCAACACATGAAGGTTATATATGAGAGTCGATTTAGTATTTACACACACAAAAATAATAAATACATTTAAATTTGTTCAAAAAATTAAGCCCCGACCCCACGCCACCCGCCCTACCCCGAAAACAAAAACAAAACGGGAAAAAATGACACTTACCTTGCTGTGAAACAATCCAAATTCGCTTAATGAAGCATTTTTTATTGTTTATTGCCACAAACTTAAAATTTGATTTACTTTTCGTTGAATTCGAATTATTTTGAATCTATATGTAACTGTAATGTAACTTTTACATTCATACTAGTTCAAATCGAGGCAATCTTTATATGTAGCTCGGATACGTGTTCAGATTTGAACTAGGCGGAATGCCTGTTGCTAGCCTTAACACTAATGCAAGAAACTGGATCGATTGTAGAAGAATTAAGTAAAGAAAATTAGATGCTTCATACCTAACGGTAATCAATAGTGTACATCTGAAAGACAACTGTGATATATATATATATATATATAAAGGAATGCGTCACGATGTAAGTCACAGATGTTTGGAAATCGATCCGAATACTGTTTTGTAACGGCGGTAATACGTATATGTATTCATTTTCCCGATATGAACATAAGTAGTTTCCGGTTTACGCCATATCCTATATGTAATGATACAAACCTGGCTATCATTCATCTTGGACATAAAACGGTAAATGAACGTTCAAATGCTGTATTTGTTTCCCGATCATTATGAATCGTATATGTTAAAGAAAAGAGTACGGAGCTTTTCGGAATGTTACACCAATTCTACTTCTTTTGTTTGTTCGTCTCGTTGAATTTCTTTGCATTTGCAGCTCAAAGCACGCGTACTGATTTTTGAAAATTGTTAAATAAATTACTGAGAGCTGATATCTATTTTGCTTGAATATCAGCTTTTACAGTCATTAGAAACACAGAACACGCATTTTATCATTAAAGGATTATTAATGTAAGTGGCTATCATGCTTACCCCGCATTAAATCAAAACACATACTATATACTATATAACACATACTATATAACATACTATATAACATACTATATAACATACTATATAACATACTATATAACATAATGCTAAGACAGCTATGGTAAGTCATATGGTAATTGTCTTTCTTTGTTCACATTTTAGGACCAATCGTGAAAACGCCGCCAAATGCTTCGAAGAAGTGCGAATGATATTAGGACGACACTTGCGTGCATCAATTGCGTTCACCGCCTAAAATCCGTTTTTGTTTTAATTATCACTGGCTAGTAGAAAATTATTCCCAGTTGGAAATGTTCACAATCTCAATCAATACCTAGTATAAAAAATATACACTCGTTAACGTGAGCTTTGTCATACTTAAGCGAACGATATATTAAAATTCAATACCAATCTAGCTTCGTCTGCTGCAATATTGCCGCAGGGATGCTAAATTGATACATATTGATTATTACGGAACGTGCGGCTTTGTTTATAATATGCCATCCTCTAATTAATTGCATTATTGCATGAAAATAATGGTCATAAAAATAAATATCTCCATTTTGTCAGATTATGTTCATCCCAATTCCCGTTTACAACGCTATAAAGGGTCATTCATTCATTTTTTTTATCCAGCCAGCCATTCGTCCGTCCGTCCATCCATCCGTTCGTTCATCCGTTCATTCGTTCACTCGATCATTCGTTCATTTATTTCTATTTTAGTTCTTTCGTTCGTTCGTTCATTCGTTGCATTCATATTTTTTTTATCCAGCCAGCCATCCGTCCGTCCGTCCATCCATCCGTCCGTTCATCCGTTCATTCGTTCTCTCGTTCATTCGTTCATTTATTTCTATTTTAGTTCTTTCGTTTGTTCGTTCGTTCGTTCTTCGTTCGTTCGTTCGTTCGTTCGTTCGTTCGTTCGTTCGTTCATTCATTCAAAGGAGAAAACTCTGTCTTTCTATTGCTTATACATGGCTGTTTTCCGATGCCTATTTCAACTTGAAAAAACGCAATGATCATCAATTTTAGTAACATTTTCAGGCGTTGTACGCTTGCTCAAATGGAAACGGGACATTGTTGATTTATATTGCTTACATGAACCCAGTATCAATCGGGTAGTCCTTATCACCAAATAAGGAAATATATTCTACATAAACAATATGTATCTTGTAAGTATCTTGTATGTATCTTGCATGTATCTTGTATGCATCTTGTATGTATCGTGTATGTATCTTGTATGTATCTTGTATGTATCTTGTATGTATCTTGCATGCATCTTGTATGTATCGTGTATGTATCTTGTATGTATCTTGTATGTATCTTGCATGTATCTTGTATGCATCTTGTATGTATCGTGTATGTAACTTGTATGTATCGTGTATGTATTTTGTGTCGTGTATGTATCTTGTATGTATCGTGTATATATCGTGTATGTATCGTGTATGTATCTTGTATGTATCTTGTATGTATCGTGCATGTATCTTGTGAGCGTGAATATCTTAAATACAGCAACGCTTGGTTACTATTCTTGCGCAGTTTAAATCGTGCGTATTATTCAAAAATGGGCTGGTGAAAAAAAACTAGCGAATTTGTATTTATGTAATTATCCCCCGCCATTAATCTGGATGCATGGACGCACGCACGCACGCACACATACACACACACACACACACATGAAATTTCATTGGTACAATGTTCTTTAGTGAGAGGAATAGCCCTAATCAATTTGAGGACACAAGGTCAAGGTCGCCATGACACACGTTTTCAGCGCGATATTTCCGGAAATATGAGACCCGTGCTCGTGAAACCTCATACTAGGCATATTTCACTTTGGTGAGTAGAAAAATAGTTTTGGTGTCATTGGGTCAAAGGTCAAGGTCCCAATGACCTCATAGAGACATACACCTTCCGGCTGTAACTCTGGAAGTATGACACATATGGTCATGACACTTCATTTGGCAATGTAGGACCTCTTTTAGAAGAGAACCCATAATGCTTTTGATTTCGGTATGTCAACTGTCAATGTCGCCAATTTCGCGATGACCTCGTATGGACATGCAAATTCCTTGCGATATTTCCAGAGCTATAAGACTCATGCTCATGAAACTTCTTAGGTACATTGCCTTTGGTGAGAAGAGATCCCTACTGACGTTGGTGTCGGTATGTCACCTGTCAATGTCGCCATGATCTCATATGGACATATGTATTCTGTGCGATATTTCCGAAAATATAAGATTCATGCTCATGAAACGTCATACTATTAGGCACATTGTCCTTGCTTAGAGAAAGAACCATACTTGGTGTAAATTGGTAAAATGTCAATCTCGTCATAAACTCATATAGATATATGCATAACTTGCAATAACTCCGAAAGTATATCTACCACATTCATGATATTTTGATGAGAAGAGAAACCCAATTCCTTTAGAAGTCAACAGGTCAAAGGTCAAGGCTGCCATGTCAAGGTCGCAATGACCTCATATTGGCATACACATTCCGTACGATATTTCCGGAGGTATAAGACCCATGCTTATAAAACAAACTTCATATGTACATTACCATTGGTGAGAAAAAAAATCTATCGATGTTTGGGTCAGTAGGTCAAACATCAAGGTCACATTTACCTGACCAGGACCCGATCCTGAACAAGAGCACAGCCTAGCGGAACATATACGCCCTTCATTACTTTGTTCGTTTGTTTTTTTGTTTGGGGTTTAAAGTCATTTTCGATTTTATCACATTGTAGGCTATGCATGATTGTCGATATTTTGTAGTGGAGGCAGATCACCCAGTTATTTCTGGGTAGAACCAGTACTGCATACCTCCCGCCATCCAAAAGAATACAGTTCTTTTTGAACTTTTAAGAAAAGGTAACTAGTTAGATGTTGCTTTAAACTTCGGCAAAGATGTCATAGCCTTACAAATTAATAGGTATCCCAAGATCTCTGTTTTCCCAGGAACTTGAATATTATTGGTGACCAACTAGCTATCATGTGCAATGACACTGTGAAATTTCACCAGTATTTGAAACATTAAGAAAATACGTTTTTCCCTATACACTACTATGTAAACAAAGACGGCCACTAGTCAGTCCAAAATGATTTTACAATGACACATAACAGTCATACCCATTACCACGACTGTAAAGGTCTCCAATCAATACCTCTTGCAATGCTAGAGGACACGCATTTAGATATTTAAAATATAATTGTAACCATAGCAACCATCTTGGATTTTGCATTGGACTTTTATTAAAGACTACCTGCATGTGAAGTTTCATGCAGTGCCGACCAAAAGTCAGCTTGGGTGAAGAAGTAAGAACTATTTATTCAAGACAATGCCGTCATCCATGTTGTATTCCGTTTCATCACACATTTTATTTCAGACCAACTCTATGTCATTCTAGTAGACCAAATTAGTAAAGACACCATGATCAAATTAGTATCTAGTATGTGTAGACTAATTTAGCAGTGGCTGCCATTTTGGATTAGCAAAAATATGAATTCGAAGTAGCGAACATACGATTTTCCCATGTTAGAGCTTGTCACTGATGGCCATCTTAGATGCCTGATCAACCTATATTTTTTAAGACCAAAGACCTTACACATGACTTATCATTACATAATCTCTCTAACACTGGCTTGTCAAATGACATCTCTCTTATTCATTGACATGTCAAAGACATCTCTCTTACTTCGGCCTGTCAAATTACATATCTCTTGCATCAAATGACGTCTCTCTTTTTTACTGACGTGTCGGTTGACAACTCTCTTACATTGACCGACCAAATGACATCACTCTAACATTGGCCTGTCGAATGGCATCGCTCTTACACAGGCCTGACGAATGACATCGCTCTAACACTGCACTGCAAACATTGTATTTAGATATCGAACACATATTTAGGAGAGTGTTCATAATCTAAACGCTTACTCGTTAACATGTTCTGTTCCTAAACGTGTTTAGTTCCGTATAACTATTCGGGCCTCGTATAGCCTCGGTCTAGTTTACCGGCATTTTATTTGCTTGCAACAAGAAGCAGAAGACACGAAAAGGTAAAACCACTCAAGCAAACTTGTTTATAGCTGTTTTATATGTACGTAAAAGGATACTATGAATAATCGATGCTAGTTGACACAGGTCACTTGCAATTCATTTCTGTGGGTATGGTAACGTTGAACTGCATGTTTTTTGTTGGCAAGTAGTTTTTTTCAGACGTATTAGTGTTTTTGTTTTTTAAATAATGCCTGTTTTTTTAGATAATGTTTAGGCACATATATGAGAAAGTGCCTATTGAAGCTTTTAGGCTTAATCAAGAGTTTACAGACACAATCAGTATCATCTCTGCCTGCTTAGCTTCGAACCGGGCTGCTGTGCCAGAACCTTACTACAGGTTAATGAAGGTTAAATGGAGTTGCGGTGACAGACCCAGAGGTCAAGGTTCTTTACCGGATGGGGTCATGTCCCGGGTTTACAAACGCACTCCCCGAGTACCTTATGTAATCGCTAATGCACGATTACGGATTGAACTATTGCATGGTTGGCATATTTTCCCATTATAATTGTTAAAATCATTTAATCAAACCTGAATACTGTATATAATAATCAAGGGTGCAACGATTAATCACGATACGATTATATCGCGATATTTTCTGTCACGATACACGTATCGTATCGTGCGGTCTGTATCGCGATACGGTAACGATACACAAATAACAACAAACTGGCTCTTATAGACAAAAAGTATCTCAAAATTAATTGTAAAAAAAACAATTTCTTACGCTTTTTATATTATTCGAGGTTGTTTAAAGGATTATTAATGTAAGTAGCTATTATATTTACCCCACAGATGCTAATATTTTAACTTGATTTTGTAAAATCACTAACCCCTCTCCGCTGTAGGTTCGATCCCTCAGGGGCCTAGGAATCTTTATGAGAGGAAGCTATCCAGGAACGTCGATGTTTCTATCCGAATGCCGGCCCTATGCACGAAAATTATCCGGAGGTGCACCTGGGGTCTTCCTCCGCCAGAGGAAGCTGGAAAGTCGCCACCTTAGCTGTTGGAGCGACAATAAAATCCAATGCAATTCAATTCAATCTGGATCTATGTTATCATTCCCATACCATCAATCAAGAAGAGGAACTCTATAAGATTTTTCTTTCGTTCCAGTCCTAATAACTATATATTGTACCAATATATATATGTTGTAAAACTGTTGAAATAAAATATGTCTAAACAATTCTGGATCTCTGTAATAATCCCACTACCGTCAATATTGATGTATGTAATTACCCCACTGCCGTCAATCTGGATCTATGCAATTATCCCTCTGCCATCAATCTGGATCTATGTAATTATCTCACTACCATCAATCTGGATCTCTGTAATTACCCCCCTGCCGTCAATCTGGATCTATGTAATAATCCCCCTGCCGTCAATTTGGATCTATGTAATTACCCCTCTGCCGTCAATCTGGATCTATGTAATAATCCCCCTATCGTCAATTTGGATCTATGTAATTACCCCCCTGCCGTCAAACAGGATCTATGTAATTATCCCTCTGCCATCAATCTGGATTTATGTAATTATCCCTCTGCCATCAATCTGGATCTATTTAATGATCCCACTACCATCAATCTTGATCTTTGTAATTATCACCCTGCCGTCAATCTGGATCTATGTAATTATCCCTCTGACATCAATCTGGATCTATGTAATTATCACCCTGCCATCAAGTTGGATCTATGTAATTATCCCTCTTCCATCAATCTGGATCTATGTTATTATCCCTCTGCCATCAATCTGGATCTATGTAATTATCCCTCTACCATCAATCTGGATCTATGTAATTATCCCTCTACCATCAATTTGGATCTATGTAATTATCCCTCTGTCATCAATCTGGATCTATGTAATTATCCCCCTGCCATCAATCTGGATCTATGTAATTATCCCTCTACCATCAATTTGGATCTATGCAATTATCCCTCTGCCATCAATCTGGATCTATGTAATTATCCCCTGTCATCAATCTGGATCTATGTAATTATCCCCTGTCATCAATCTGGATCTATGTTATTACCCCCCTGCCGTCAATCTGGATCTATGTAATTATCCCTCTACCATCAATTTGTATCTATGCAATTACCCCCTGCCATCAATCTGGATCTATGTAATTATCCTCTGTCATCAATCTGAATCTATGTAATTATCCCCTGTCATCAATCTGGATCTATGTTATTATCCCTCTGCCATCAATCTGGATCTATGTAATTATCCCCTGTCATCAATCTGGATATATGTAATTATCCCTCTGCCATCAATCTGGATCTATGTTATTATCCCTCTGCCATCAGTCTGGATCTATGTAATTATCCCTCTACCATCAATCTGGATCTATGTTATTATCCCTCTGCCATCAATCTGGATATATGTAATTATCCCTCTACCATCAATCTGGATCTATGTAATTATCACCCTGCCATCAAGTTGGATCTATGTTATTATCACCCTGTCATCAATCTGGATCTATGTAATTATCCCCCTGCCATCAATCTGGATCTATGTAATTATCCCTCTACCATCAATCTGAATCTATGTAATTATCACCCTGTCATCAATCTGGATCTATGTAATTATCTCCCTGCCATCAATCTGGATCTATGTAATTATCCCTCTACCATCAATCTGGATCTATGTAATTATCACCCTGTCATCAATCTGGATCTATGTAACTATCCCCCTGCCATCAATCTTGATCTATGTAATTATCCCTCTACCATCAATTTGGATCTATGCAATTACCCCCCTGCCATCAATCTGAATCTATGTAATTATCCTCTGTCATCAATCTGGATCTATGTAATTATCCTCTGTCATCAATCTGGATCTATGTTATTACCCCTCTGCCATCAATCTGGATCTATGTTATTACCCCTCTGCCATCAATCTAGATCTATGTTATTACCCCTCTGCCATTAATCTGGATCTATGTAATTATCCCTCTGCCATCAATCTGGATCTATGTAATTATCCTCTGTCATCAATCTGGATCTATGTTATTATCCCCTGTCATCAATCTGGATCTATGTAATAATCCCCTGTCATCAATCTGGATCTATGTAATTATCCCCTGTCATCAATCTGGATCTATGTAATTATCCCTCTGCCATCAATCTGGATCTATGTTATTATCCCTCTGCCATCAATCTGGATCCATGTTATTATCCCCTGTCATCAATCTGGATCTATGTAATTATCCCCTGTCATCAATCTGGATCTATGTTATTATCCCTCTGCCATCAATCTGGATCTATGTTATTATCCTCTGTCATCAATCTTGATCTATGTAATTATCCCCTGTCATCAATCTGGATCTATGTAATTATCCCCTGTCATCAATCTGGATCTATGTTATTACCCCTCTACCATCAATCTGGATCTATGTAATTATCCCTCTGCCATCAATCTGGATCTATGTTATTATCCCTCTGCCATCAATCTGGATATATGTAATTATCCCTCTACCATCAATCTGGATCTATGTAATTATCCCTCTGCCATCAATCTGGATCTATGTTATTATCCCTCTGCCGTCAATCTGGATCTATGTAATTATCCCTCTACCATCAATCTGGATCTATGTTATTATCCCTCTGCCATCAATCTGGATCTATGTAATTATCCCTCTGCCATCAATCTGGATCTATGTTATTATCCCTCTGCCATCAATCTGGATATATGTAATTATCCCTCTACCATCAATCTGGATCTATGTAATTATCACCCTGCCATCAAGTTGGATCTATGTAATTATCCCCTGTCATCAATCTGGATCTTTGTAATTATCCCTCTGCCATCAATCTGGATCTATGTTATTATCCCTCTGCCATCAATCTGGATCTATGTAATTAGTCCACTACCATCAATCTGGATCTATTTAATTATCCCTCTGCCATCAATCTGGATCTATGTAATTATCCCCTGTCATCAATCTGGATATATGTAATTATCCCTCTGCCATCAATCTGGATCTATGTAATTATCCCTCTGCCATCAATCTGGATCTATGTAATTATCCCCTGTCATCAATCTGGATATATGTAATTATCCCTCTGCCATCAATCTGGATCTATGTAATTATCCCTCTGCCATCAATCTGGATATATGTAATTATCCCTCTGCCATCAATCTGGATCTATGTAAATATCCCTCTGCCATCAATCTGGATCTATGTAATTATCCCTCTGCCATCAATCTGGATATATGTAATTATCCCTCTGCCATCAATCTGGATCTATGTAATTATCCCTCTGCCATCAATCTGGATCTATGTAATTATCCCCTGTCATCAATCTGGATATATGTAATTATCCCTCTGCCATAAATCTGGATCTATGTAATTATCCCACTACCATCAATCTTGATCTTTGCAATTACCCCCTGCTGTCAATCTGGATCTATGTAATTATCCCTCTGCCATCAATCTGGATATATGTAATTATCCCTCTGCCATCAATCTGGATCTATGTAATTATCCCTCTGCCATCAATCTGGATCTATGTAATTATCCCCTGTCATCAATCTGGATCTATGTAATTATCCCACTACCATCAATCTTGATCTTTGCAATTACCCCCTGCTGTCAATCTGGATCTATGTAATTATCCCTCTGCCATCAATCTGGATCTATGTAATTATCCCCTGTCATCAATCTGGATATATGTAATTATCCCTCTGCCATCAATCTGGATCTATTTAATGATCCCACTACCATCAATCTTGATCTATGTAATTATCCCCTGCTGTCAATCTGGATCTATGTAATTATCCCTCTGCCATCAATCTGGATCTATGTAATTATCACCCTGCCATCAGTTTGGATCTATGTAATTATCCCCTGTCATCAATCTTGATCTATGTAATTATCCCACTACCATCAATCTTGATCTTTGCAATTACCCCCCTGCCGTCAATCTGGATCTATGTAATTATCCCTCTGACATCAATCTGGATCTATGTAATTATCCCACTACCATCAATCTTGATCTTTGCAATTACCCCCCTGCCGTCAATCTGGATCTATGTAATTATCCCTCTGACATCAATCTGGATCTATTTAATGATCCCACTACCATCAATCTTGATCTTTGTAATTACCCCACTACCATCAATCTTGATCTTTGCAATTACCCCCCTGTCATCAGTCTGGATCTATGTAATTATCCCTCTGACATCAATCTGGATCTATTTAATGATCCCACTACCATCAATCTGGATCTATGTAAGTATCCCACTACCATCAATCTGGATCTATGTAGTTATCCCTCTGCCATCAATCTGGATCTATGTAATTATCACCCTGCCGTAATTATCCCCTGTCATCAATCTGGATCTATGTAATTATCCCTCTTCCATCAATCTTGATCTATGGTATTATCCCTCTGCTGTCAATCTGGATCTCTGTTATTATCCCTCTGCCATCAATCTTGATCTTTGTAATTACCCCCCTGCTGTCAATCTGGATCTATGTTATTATCCCCTGTCATCCATCTGGATCTATGTAATTATCCCCCTGCCATCAATTTGGCTCTAGGTAATTATCCCCTGTCATCAATTTGGATCTAGGTAATTATCCCTCTTCCATCAATCTTGATCTATGTAATTATCCCTCTGCCATCAGTCTGAAGCTATGATATTATTACCCTGCCATCAAACTTGATCTATGTAATTCTTCCCCTACCATACAAATTTGGATCTATATAATGATATAATGAGAGAGAGAGAGAGAGAGAGAGAGAGAGACAGACAGACAGAGAGAGACACAGAGAGAGAGAGAGAGAGAGAGAGAGAGAGAGAGGGAGGGAGATAGAGAGAGAGAGAGAGAGAGAGAGAGAGAGAGAGAGAGAGAGAGAGAGAGAGAGAGAGAGAGAGAGAGAGAGAGAGAGAGAGAGAGAGAGAGAGAGAGAGAGAGAGAGCGGGGGGGGGGGAATGTTTTCGTTGAAAAAGGTATTCACGTATAATTGTAATTAGGTTATACTTACATATGTGTTGACGATAAAAGTGCATTATTTAACAAAATACATACACAATATCATAAAATGTACTCTATACTAAAAATACAAAACCATGTAAATGCTATATATGTACTGGCTATCTTCGAATAAAACAAAATAGACCTATTAAGTTGTATGCTTTAAGGTAGCATTGCACTTGAAACATCATAAATTCGGTCAATCGAAAGTCGATGGGTTTATTACACTTGGAATATGCATACTGATCAATTTATGGGCTATGTTTGTGTCCTCGACGGAACGTTATCAGCGTTACAGGGTTTATTGCCACTCTTCAATGTTTTGAACATGACTAAATTATAACTTACGCACTTATTTGTCTGATAGCAAAAAATATATGGTATTTTATAGAAGTATGTATATGCATAGGGTTTAACGTCGCTTTTAAGAATAGGGCAGTTATATCATTATTTGAATCAGCGAGCTCAATGAACATCATTTATAGTGCTGATACACTGGCATATCACGACGTAGACACTTGCCATGATAACCCACCCAGTCACATTATACTGGTACTATGCCGACCAGTCGTAGCACTACCCTCCATATGAGGGAATGCCAAGCAAACGAGCAACAATACTGTTTTTATAACGTCTTAGGAATGACCCGGCCGGGGATTGAAATCACGACCTCCCGCATGCGAGGGGTGCGTTCTACCAATACGTCACCACCGCTAACTTAAATACAATAGTGTAAATGATAACTATAACCTTACACTAGTGCCTAATGATGGATGTGTATAGAGGTATCGGACCTTGAATGTGCCTACTGATGGATGTGTATAGAGGTATCGGACCTTGAATATGCCTACTGATGGATGTGTATAGAGGTATCGGACTTTGAATGTGCCTACTGATGGATGTGTATAGAGGTATCGGACCTTGAATGTGCCTACTGATGGATGTGTATAGAGGTATCGGACCTTGAATGTGCCTACTGATGGATGTGTATAGAGGTATCGGACCTTGAATGTGCCTACTGATGGATGTGTATAGAGGTATCGGACCTTGAATGTGCCTACTGATGGATGTGTATAGAGGTATCGGACCTTGAATGTAACTAACGATGGATGTGTATAGAGGTATCGGACCTTGAATGTGCCTACTGATGGATGTGTATAGAGGTATCGGACCTTGAATGTAACTAACGATGGATGTGTATAGAGGTATCGGACCTTGAATGTGCCTACTGATGGATAAGTATAAAGGTATCGGACCTTGAATGTGCCTAATGATGGATGTGTATAGAGGTATCGGACCTTGAATGTGCCTACTGATGGATGTGTATAGAGGTATCGGACCTTGAATGTAACTAACGATGGATGTGTATAGAGGTATCGGACCTTGAATGTGCCTACTGATGGATGTGTATAGAGGTATCGGACCTTGAATGTGCCTAATGATGGATGTGTAGAGAGGTATCGGACCTTGAATTAGCTGAGCGTTGTATCTGACCAGCCTCTCCATCCATATATATTAGTACACAACCTGGGTCCTGAAAAAAAATGAGTTATGTCCCCCCGAGAGGGGGCAAAGGTTTTTTGGTATCGTTGGAAAGCTTAGAATGTCTACACTATTTTGCAACTTGTTAGACTTTGTTAGACGTGTCCGTTTCCATGGTAACGATTATCAAAGATGGCTGCCGTTGTTTTTCTCTGTTGTATGACTGTAGCGCATATAAGCGGTCATATTGGGTTGAAAATGCATAAAATGTTAAATGTTTCTTTGGGAACATGTTGATATAATACACTTGAATCTATTTCATGCAGTTTTTTAAATCAATTGCAATACTAACACAAAAACGGGAGGTAATTTGAAAACTATTTTGTATATTTTAGTGTGTAATACATTAATAATTATTTTCTGTCATTATCTGTCATGTTTTATTAATCAATTAACTTGAATATACTGAAATATACTCATATAAACAAAATAAGAAAGACGTAATGAAATAAAAGAACATATTCAGACAAAATATGTATAAAAGGGAAATAATAAAAAAATACAATTTTAGAAAATCCAAAAAAAATTAGATTTTCTTTTCTTAAATGTTCCAATTGTTATAGTATACTGATAGTGTGTATAACTTGACAAAACGAGGCATTGATTTGTTTCGATTCCATAACTGTGAGCAAAACTTTACAAGCTTCAACCAAACAGTAATTTACAAAGCATTTGAAATTGAACAAATAATTGGGATTGGAGGAGCTATTCTACATTTATTACAGTTTCTGTACAATTTTACAGATCTAAATTTGTTATTTTACTCCTATCTGAAAGCATTAACACACTGCAAATCAAGACTTATGCATAAGCCATAAATATGTGTTGTTAATCATTTTTCAGTTAATTATCATCAGATTTAGATTCTGAATCAATGTTAGAATCAACAATTGTAGAATTTTCACAATTATGTAGGCATCCACATGATTCGGTACAGGGCATTCGGTTTTTGAAGCATGAACACCGGTTTCCAGAACAGTCTCCTGAGCAATTGCACTTAATTAACTCAAGAATGGCTCTTGGTGCTGGTGGAAGTTTCATCCAGTCTATGGATATTTCTTTACCAGATATTGTCTATCCATGACCATGTGGACTCCTTACGTCAGGGGTTGAACTTAAGGCATTTTTCCAAATGAAAGCCTGATAGTTTGCTATTGCTGAATATTTCTGTAAGGCATCTTGGCATGGGGGCAAATAGTTACTCTGAGGGTTTTTGCTACAAAACACTTGGTATCTGGCCTCATCCATGCTGGTGTAACTAGACATGTTGTAAAGGGCACATGCAAACTTCTCAGTTTCGGACAAAACATCCTCTGTAACAGGCAAGTCGTTACCTAGACATTGCATTGACTTACATAGTTCTTGATCATTCGTCACAAGATCAAATACCTTCTTTTTACCCTTACCAGCAAATGCACTATTGGTATCGCATCCACTAAATGAGTGTAGGCCTGGTAAAGCCTCACACACCATTGGTCCAAGTTTCGTGGCAACTTCATCAAGTCCGAGTCTTTGTACCAGTGTGAATAAATAATTCACCTAATATATTATGCTGTAAGTGGCAGGCTAGCATTATCACATCTGTGTCGGGTGTCTTTATAACAATGCTGTCATGCCCAGCCTCGGCAGCATGCAGTGCATGCATCAGCATACAGTGCATGCAGCGGCATACGAGTATCTGCCTCCTCCTGGGTAGAGTGTAGTTCTGGAATTTCTTCACAAACAATTTCACTTTCATTTACAACCCTGTAAACATGACAGTTCGGACCATGTGCGTAAAACATGGAGCGACCAGCCAGCTTTCCTACATACTGTGGCTTATTCCACTCCTGGAAGAAGAACTCTACAAGGGAAGTCTTGTTATTGCCACTAGATAGAAACTTCTTCCACTGTTTTGGGATTTTCTGAGCACCAGACGTGATTGGTATTTCGAGCTTACCTTCACTAGCTCGTTGATCTCTTTCAACATATTTAATTGATATTTCGGGGTATTGGTCAGATACGATATCAACCCTTGCATTTCTATTGGTGTAGGGCAACACCCAGTCAAGAACAAGAGCTGCTAATGCGGAGAATGTATCAGGTAATTCAGATAGACCTTGCAGCAGTGCCATCAGATCGATAATGCAGACAGCAGTTGGAGAAATATTCTCAGGATACTCAGAGTCCTTCTCTATCAGCTCAGCTAACTTGGCCTTTGATGTTTTAATGTATGAACCGTCAACCTCTGCCAACGACCAAGGTATGGGACCCAGACAGTGTTTCAACACATTTCTCAGATCCAAACTTCTAGACTGACCCACCACAATCATTCTTGAAAACAAATTTCTATCAGCTCTTAGAATGATATTCTTATTACCCACTTTAACCTGCTTTTTCTTGCCTAAGCTGGAAAATGTCTTCAAATTCATTTTTTTAAATGGATCATAAAATGAGCTTTAATCATTTGATAATCGTGTCTTCACAAATGCTTCTGCCGCTTCCTGATCTTGTTGATTGGCATTCAGACGATCATGACACACAGTCTTGTCGGCAACAACACCAGATGATAAGCTTGTTAGTTCATTTGATGTGCTGCTGTATGGATTAGATTTCAATGTCTCGACTAATTCAACAACCTTAACAACATCACTGCAATCTTTTACGATTCTGGTTGACGAACCCTCCTTGTGTTCATAAGATTTGACGACCATCAACACCAACCATAGAAAAACACCTTTCTCTAATCATTGCTCGTTCATGAGCTGTAACTAACCACTTTTGTACTGCACTTTTGTTCAAACTGAAGCCAATGATGCCACCGCGAGTTTTGGTTGCACGATTCAGTGTTTGTTCAATCGTTTGGTCTCTTGCAACTTGCGCAAATGAATGTGAACTTCTTTGAACCGCAAATTCACCGCTTGAAATATCTGCATATGCTTCAGGGAGGTTGGTTTCTAACATTTGAATCTCCATGAGATATACTGGCAAATACTTGGCGTAGTTGATGCGATCATAAGCGAACATCCAGAGGACCATGCTACGTATGCATGCCACATGCAATTCCCAGTTGCCTTCCCTGGTCGATCGAATAAAATGAAGGAGTAGCTGGACCATTTCTATATAGGTGTTCCAGAATTTGACTACAGGGACGACATTCGATTGGCAGTATGCTTGATACTTTTCTGGCACTCAAATGCATCCAACTCTTTGAATTCCTGGAAACGTTCAGGAGTTGGTGATTCACGTAGGTAGTCAAGTCTACACGAACCTCGACTAATTCATCTTCAGAAAGAAAACTCACAAACGATTTCCATCTAAGTCGTAGCATGGCTTCCATGACCAGCTTATGCACTCGTACACCTCTATTATAGTGACGACCCTCCAACAAAGCATTTATCGAGCCAGACCCAATAATACCAGATTCTGTCCCGAAGACCAGCATCACCAAACCGTTTACCGATAACTGCCAGAAATGTACACGCTATGTGAAACGCACCCATACATGTAACAACACGTTTGAATTCTGTTGGATGTTTCCATATGATCTCCAATGCCTTTGCATATATAGCCTGATCGAAGACAATGACAACATCAGTTTGATGGAGTTGGTCTGCCATATTAATAGACCCGTTCCAGAACATTGTACACAACAGGAAGCTGTGTTGCTGACGCATCAATGAATTGGCAATACCCTACATCACAATGGCGAGGTACTGCAGATGTAGGTGTTACTTTCGCATTAAATGCAGACCACCCAGGTATTGTCCGCTGGCCAGAATCCACTTCGGCCTCATCAAGGTTTTCGAGTCTACACAAGAACCATCCAAAGTCACGTTTAACTGGTGTTTTATACATTGTTTCTGAGTTTATCAGAATGTCTTTGGCTGCGTCATACGGCACAGGACTAATACGCTTTCCTGCTGTGTATGGTAGAACTGGCTGTATATCGGGTTTAAAACTTCTTTTACCAGACAGGCCTACTTCTACTGGATCAATAAATGGACTGCACGTGTCGACCTGCCTCTGTATCACAATGCCATTCGTACAATGGGTTGTGCCCCCGCCTGAAAGTGTTTCCTCGAGTAGGTCGTTATTATCCTAAACGAACGTGGCAAATGAACCAGAGTTAATATTACTTGGAAGTAATGCAATCTCATTTCCCTGCTTAGCTGCCTGCCTCTCTGCAAAAGCGGTTTCATTAGATTCCAACACTTGATAGGACACACAGTGACCAAATTTATTCAGTAAATACACAATTCTGGAAGATCCCGTAAGGTCTTTTACAGTCAGTGCTAGCGAAATATGTTTTGGTGTCTTAATTAGACCACGGGAAGCGATGTATAGTAAGTCTTGGCCAAGTGAAAGAATGAAGTAACTTTTATAGTTAATTATAACTACACTATTAGATAAGAGTGTTCTCATGAGAGTTATACGGTTGAAATCATGCATGGACTCTTTTATAAATGAGAAAACATGACTTTCAATGAAGAAGGTAACATGTACAGTTTGTACGTGAATAAATCCATTTTTAAATATATTTTACGAAAAAAAAAATCATGTTACCTCCCTTTTTGGATTCTTTTACATGAATATAATATTTCTTTAATGATTTTCTTTCATAATTGTGTTCTATATAGGGTTATATCATTATTTCAAAGTTTTTTTCTTTTAAAAACACCAATGATAATGATAACAGTTAATTTAAAGTGTACTGTTCGCTAAAATATACCAAAACATCTCACAAATAACCTCACCTTTTGTGTTAATTAACTAACTTTTTTTTTTAAACTGCATGAAATACATTTGCGTGTATTATATCAACATGTTCCCAAAGAAACATTCAACATTTTATGCATTTTCAACCCAATATGACCGTTTATATGCGCTACAGTCATACATCAGAAAAAACAATGGCGGCCATCTTTGATCATCGTTTCCATGGAAACGGACGCGTCTAACAAAGTCTAACAAGTTGCAAAATATTGTAGACATTCTAAGCTTTCCAACGATACCAAAAAACCTTTGCCCCCTCTCGGGGGGACATAACTCATTTTTTAGAGCATTATTTGAATATCAGGTTGCATACTATATGTAAGAATTGACTAAAACAACACAGAAATATGCAAAAAAAAAAAGAAATTAAAAAAAAAAAAAAAAAAGTGTGGAGGTGGGTGGGTGTGTGGGTGGAGGGGGGGGGGGGGGGTGTAGGAGACGCCCATGCCCCAATATGAGTGAAGTATGAATAAGATGCATAATGCTATAAGAAATCCCAAACCAAAATTATAGATATATACATGCTTACATGCAAACCTAGATCTGCCTTTATTGCACATTTTATGGGCCATCACAATTTGGGTTCCATGGGAGCCCAGCATTTGCAGAAGACAAAATTACCATTATCCAACCCTTTACAGCATACTATAAGGAAACCAATTCCAAAATTTAATTCAGCTAGGACAAGAAATGTAAGAGATATAGACCTGTAAACACAGCTTACACGCAAAATTTGATGTGAAACAGACACATTTTAAGGGCTATCAGAATTTGGGTTCCATGGGAGCCCAGGGGTTACAGAAACCAAAATTACTTAAGCAGCCCTTAAGATAATGCTATAAGGAAGCTAATGGCCAAATTTGGTTGTGCTAGGGTAAGAATTGTAAGAGATATAGACTTGTAAACACAGCTTACACGCAAAATTTGATGTGAAATGGGACACATTTTATGGGCTATCATAATTTGGGTTCCATGGGAGCCCATGGGTTACATGAACCAAAATTGCTTATGCAGCCCTTAAGATAATGCTATAAGAAAGCCCATGGCCAAATTTGGTTGTGCTAGGATAAGAAATGTAAGAGATATAGACTTGTAAACACAGCTTACACGCAAACCTTGATGTGGGACGCCGACGCCGACGCCAACGCCGACGCCGACGCCGGGGTGATTACATAAGCTCTCTTATTCTTCGAATAGTCGAGCTAAAAACGACTAAACCATTATCAAAACAGCACTCCTTGACAATGCATTTGCCCAATAATATACAAAGGCGATGCCTGCAATAACCAAAACATAGGACATGCTCATGCCGCGTGATAACGCTATTTCTTGATTGGATCGAGTGAAAACTGCAACGCCCTAAAACTTCTTGCACATGCGTAGTTGGATAAATGGCTCTGGTACAAAACATTTATACCATATTTTTCTCGTATGCGATTTATACTACACTCTCGGGCCTGCGGTCCTCGAGAAGCAGTAAAAATCGCATATACTCGAAAAAGTATGCTATAAATAATTACATATTTGTCTACTTGCTGACTGTCTTTTTACATGCACACCACTTCTCTTGCTACGTGCAATCCAATATAGTACGGGAAACAGCAATTCAATATAGTATGGGAAACAGCAATCCAATATAGTATGGGAAACAGCAATCCACTATAGTATGGGAAACACTAATCCAATATAGTATGGGAAACACCAATCCAATATAGTATGCAATCCAATATAGTATGGGAAACACCAATCCAATATAGTATGGAAAACAGCAATCCACTATAGTATGGGAAACAGCAATCCAATATAGTATGGGAAACAGCAATCCAATACAGTATGGGAAACAGAAATCAAATATAGTACGGGAAACAGCAATCCAATATCGTATGGGAAACAGCAATCCAATATAGTATGGGAAACAGCAATCCAATGTAGTATGGGAAACAGCAATCCAATATAGTATGGGAAACAGTTCAATGTGCAATCCAATATAGTATAGGAAACAGCTAAATGTTATGTTTTAAAAGTAACGACTGCATTGTAAATGGTTTAGTAGAAGAACTGCTACATTTTTACAATTCATGTGAACAGGGAAAATATTTGATTTGTTATGAATAAATACACGGATTTTCAGGCGCATAAGCATCATCCTTCATTGAACTTATTGCAATAAATTGAACAATTTATTTCGAATTCATCATCATACATATCAAAAGGTGTGTACTTTTCTTTGTATGCGATACGATAGTCCCTTAATATATTACTTTTTTAAACATATATCTATTATATTAAACATGCTAAAAGAAAAGAAAGCAAAAATGTTCGAAATTTTATATCAGGACAACCGACTAACATTTTAAATCAATCTATCATAAATATTGCGGGAACTAATCTTCTGATTGTCCAATCGATATTAGCATAAAAGTAAATACATTTGTCACAAGTGGTCGGTGTAAAAGTGTGATTACACTCTCTAGATAAGGCCTGTCATCCTAACACAATCGCCACTCCACACTGAGTATAGGAACGCCCAGGTTTATCAGTGCGTTCGGATAGTTTCTCTTCCTAAATAGTGAAATATTAATTTTTGTGATAGTGAAATATTTAAAATTTCCTTTCGTGTGTGATGCATTACAGGTAAGAAGTTAGCATTCTGTGTGTATTTTTTTTATTCTACATCGAGTCTAGGGTTCTGATTAATTATTTACAAATTAGTATCATTTAAATTCTTAACGGGAAAAAGATAATGAAGGGACCTAAAATTTACTCCTTATTAACGTGTATTCTGCATATTTGCTATATTAGGTTACACACCAGTGTTAATTTAAACATGTTACGACCGAGTAAGTGCAGTCGATGGTGCAGTCAAGTTTTCGACCTGTTTTTTTGTTTGTTTGTAGTTTAACCTCATTTTGCAGCATATTTTTAATTTTTTTGAGGTTAAGATTCAGATAGATTCAGATAATGGTCATGTGATATAGAACGTGTATACTTATATAAATCCGAACTAATACAGTAAGAAGATGTTCGAGTCCCTACTCACAATCTATATTGATTGATATGAGTTTTATCTATTAATTGGACCGTTTTGAAAATATCAGTTTCTTCTAGAAAAAGCATAAATTACCGTTTCCTTAACCACTAGTTTCTTTAATTCTCTATGCACCCAATTAGGTAAGAAAAAACACGTTTTAAACAGTTCTCATTTTTTTTTATGCCGTCATTCAACCATATACATGTTTAACTCGTTACTAAATTATTTCTATATTAACAAATAATATCTATATCGGTTTATTTTTATGTTCCGACCTTAGTTAATAACATAAACATAATATTCAATGTTTTACATTACTCGTATAAGAGTGTGTTTCTATTTCCTATTGATTACACTGACATTTGAAAAATCCATTCTTCGCGTGTCTAATCTTTCTTTGTCAGTGTTTGTTTAAATCTAAAGCATCTTCACATGTTTGCTTGTTTGTATCGTCTGGAGATGTGATCACGCATATATACAAGCTAATTTATTTAATCATATGTATCTCATAACACTTATTGCGAGGTGTATCAAAGTTATATTTACTTTACAAAACAGGATTACATACACTATTTACATATTTGTTCTTTTTCCTTGTCAATGTGACCGGACATAATTCAAACTACCCATCGGGGAAATTGAAAGGAAAACGCACCATAACGCATACATGTACCTAATAATAAACTGTAAATGTCTTAGTGTACTGTTGTTAAGCTCTTTTTAAATTGTTCTTTCTATATTAATTGTATTTGCGTTGATATAGTTCTGTGCCCAGTGATGGTTCCTTTAAGCAATACATCTAGTAAGCAGCCCTAGATAATAGTATATTAAATATAAAATTGAATTGAATTGAATGTTGTTTAACGGCTCATCAACACAGTACAGGTTATTTAGAGCCCCCCCCCCCCCCCCCCCCCCCCAGAGAGACTACTCTTATTATCGAATAGATTCCTATGGTTCTTTAACGTGCTCGGATGATAGACCGATACACGGGACCGCCCGGTTTACGTCCCCATCCGACGGACGAGGCTAAGGAAAAGTGTCTTGCCCAAGAACACACCAACGGAATTAAATATAAAAACACAATATCATATAGAACACGTTTTTATAAATATTTTAAATTGTTTAAGCTGAAATTAAGGTTTTACTTCATTCCCCAACCAAGAGAGGTTAATAATCGTACCACGTAATGTCAGATTGGGCAATTGTTCAAATAGAGACATAAAGAGTAAAAAACAAATATAAATACAATAATTTTGAAATCCCTAAAGTGTAAATTATTTTGAATATTATGCATAACATACTCATTGTATTGGGCATTAACAGTTGAGTTTGAGTACGTGCTCAAGTTGAGAAATTTTGTGAATACAGAGATAGTAGTCTAAAATAAAAGGAATTGCAAATCCGTTTATTACGCTGATATCTGATGATTTAGGTATGAAAGCACTAATTATTTTCCCCATAGACACCAATGTTAAAGTGTCATATATTAATGATTTGCTGCAAATTCAACTCAAGTATGGATAATGCAGCAGTGTTATGTTCATATAGAAAACGTGGGGTCACAAGACATGTAAGAAAGTTCTTGTTTGTTTACTAAACAGGTCACGGGTACAGCTGTTTTTATTGATCGACTGTTTTCATTACTCACAAAGTGTAAGCATAGAGTCGAAATTTCGAAAATGTTCATCAGTGATCCAGTAAAACCTATTAATACGCTTCTTATACATATAACCACAAAATCGATTAGAAATGGGCAGTTTTCCCCTACTTATAATGCCCATTTCTATCGAAAAAGGAGGGATTACTGTTTATTATAGGAACTACATTCGACTACACCTCGGAGGTTTACATGTAATTGGTGGTGGTAAACCTTTATATAAATCATGCATCACAGTTTATCGTTAACCACACCAGCCTTCAGGTGGTATATAGTCACATGACTTTTCCTTGTTCCTGTTTCAACCCAGCCGACATTGGTTTATATTTTAATCTTAGTTGTTCCTACTAGACACACGATTGGGCTTTAAACAATATGAAATATTGCACAGTCAGGAAGTACTTGTGGTGATAAATTGATTTCTCCCGATAAGGTAATGCAGATTCGCTGAGACTACGATCTCCGTGTGTCACATGCGTTGATAACAGTGGTCTTTATAGTCGTTACGGAGAGACATATATCAATATCGAGGTGAATGTAAGAGCTAATTAAGTTCTTATCTAAAATGTTTTCAACGGAGTCGTATATGGTTTGTGAACTACATACATGTATGTGTCTCTATCATGTCTATAGACGCTGTCTAAAATTAACACTGCGGTTAAATATTTGAATGTAGATGTTTGACGTTTTACCGACATTCGTTTGCGTAAAGCGGAATACATCATTTACAGTTATATTATTAGCAAAGCAATGCTCGTTTAAATTATTTGCTTTTATTTTTACATTGTCGGTTATTGACTTAAAATATTTCGCGCGGATATCTCGATATTAGAACATTGTTTGCCTTACCTCCTGTTCCATGTAAAGGTTATCTCCCCTTTTTCGTTTTAACCGAGATTAATTGCGCTTAAATCAAATTCCGTTAATCTGGGGGTTTGGTGAACCGTTTCAAAATCTCACACTCTTTATTGATGGATATATTTTTCTTTTCTTGTAATTAGTAAATAAATACTGAAAAGGGGATCCCTTGAAAGCAACTAACAAGAGATAAAGTCGCGGACCTGGTTTTAAAAGTGATCTTAAACAAAATATAAACAAAACAAACAACAAAATTGATAATATAGGAACAGAGGTAAAACATTTAAAACATAAAGTCAGTGAATATGACCAAACGATACAACAATACAGTGACATATGCGATGATATTATCAGTACAAATACAAATGTAGACAAAACTCTAGGATCACTGTTCAATAAAATAAACATTCTAGAGAAGACACAAAGTGAAATATGTTCCAAACAAGAGCAAACAGATGAAAAGATGAAAGATATACAGTGGATAAGTACGAGAGAAAATCTGATTCTCAGTGGTATCCCGTAAAATACAAATCGCACAGAATATGAAAATTGTGAAACCATATAATAATTAAGGATTTCATAAAGTCTGAAATGAAAGTTACCAATGATATAGAGTTCGATAGAGTACACAGATTGGGACGATATAACCCGGGGCAGAATGACCCACGACCTATAATATTATTGCTAAATTTTCAAACTTCAAGGATACTAGAAGAGCATGTGAAGTTTGTCGCCCCCAAACATTAATACAACCACGATATAGAGTGAAAGAGCACTTTCCCATAGAAATTTAGAACAAAAGGAAATTTCTATACGAAGAAGCACAACATGCAAGACGAGACAATAACAATAGAGTTGAACTAGTAAGAGACACATTGTTCGTAAACGGTAGGCAATTCGACCCGGAAGCACCCAACGATTGTGCACACGTGTTTAATGACCAAGGAAGACAAAATGATCATTATAGAACAGCTCAACACAGAGATGAACGCTTTTGACAAGGGGACCAACATCAATTGGGGATAACAAAAATGGCAAGACAAACAACAACAACAACAACATGGAGGACCCATGGGGGAGCAACATCAGCAAGCAAGACAACAACAACAACAGGGGCATCCTCAACAACAACATGGATGGAATGAAAGGGGACAACAACATCAACACCAGCATCAGGATAGAGAACAACAACAAATGTTACAACGTGAAGTAGCAAAACAACGACAACTGTTACATAAACAGCAACAATATTTTCTACAAAGACAACAACAGGGACAATACCAACAGGGACAGCAAACACCAAATAGACTTATGTACGAACGAAATCGCAAATAATGACATCTAATCACGCCGATTTTAAGAACATTTAACGATGAAAACAATGAGAGGATACCAACATCCAACAGTTGCTCAGTTTTGGATGACAGCTGCGAAGACGATTGGGAGAGTAGAACTTCGCTTGCCGGCAAAAAGAAGGCAACATCGCCACTAGACGCCGAGTTTACTTTAAAAAACACAAAAAGATAGCGCAGCGGATAGTGACACATCAGATTCTAGGGTGATGGACGCACAAAACAGTGAAACATATACATGTACCACAGACAGACATACCGTCGATCGGGTCAGAAAGTGTAACTCTCATCGAAGGGCCGATCATTCACTCAAATAACAATAGCCATTCAGACGACAAAAATATTGTGCACGACTGTAATCCGGTCAGCTCGCTGAATAACGGGGATGATTAGCAAAGCGTGGGAGATATTGTCCTTCATTGAAAGACAGTGACAATTCTGATGCAGGTATCTCGGCCAGGCACACATTTAATAGTTTTGAACATAGAGATATCTTAAATGTTTGTGGACATGCCTATAATAAAACACCGACTGCACAACCAGGTAAACCTGTTCCACAATTCAAGCTGAATATTGTGTCATTAAATGTTTGTGGTTTAATGTCTAAGCTAAAATGTCCAGCTTTTATTTCCTTTATCAATAAATATGACATTACTGGAATACAGGAAAGCAAAACTGATGTTATCGATGTAGTGGATATTTCAGGTTATTGCGTTTATTATAATAATAGAAAACGGATTTCAAGGCGCCGGTCTGGTGGTATTGTTTTACTTATTAATGAACAATTGCTACCAATGATCAAAGTAGATCAATCAAATTCTAGTAAGCTTGTTTTATGGTTCACGATTTCCAGAGACTTAATATTAACACCTGAAAACCTTAAATGTGGCGTAGTTTATATACCACCATATGGTAAAAAATATATAAAAAAAAAAATGTTAATAACCAACAATGCAAAAATAAAAGCAAATAATTTAAACGAGCATTGTTTTGCTAATAATATAACTGTAAATGTAAATGGCCGATGACCCATACCTTGAAATCCAAAATGAATTATTCAGGTACTGTGGTGTGTCAAACAATATTATTTTACTTGGAGATTTTCTCTAGAACAAGCTGTTTTAATGATTTTGTACAAATAGATGAGCACATTACCGCTTTATATGGTCCCCAGGAGCTCCACGATGAAGGAGAAGCAATATTAGACTTGTTTAAAACGTTTAATATTTCGACTGAGCAAAACAGTGTGGACAAAAAGCCAAACGCCTACGGCTATAAATTGTTGGACTGTTGATTTTAAATGGTAGAATAGGCTCAGATATGCAAAGCCCAACATTGATTGTTTCGTGTCATCAGTCAATAATTTCGAAGTTATAGATAACCTTGAAGTTCTTGATTTTTCCAGCTTATTTTCCGATGCGCATTGTCCCGTTTTACTGACAATTAATACGGATTATGAACACAATTTAGCTCATTCACAATGCCTGAGTAGCACCACACAAAATGTCAAATTATGGGACGTAGATTCGTTGATCATTTCGACATTTTACGAGCTTGCGAAATTGAAACCAAGTTAGATTTACTCACAGGAAAAGAAAATGTTACAATATGTGATATAAATGAAGTTGTGGGAAATGTAACCACTCTTTTTGAATCGAGCGCAACACAGTCATTTGGAGTTTGTAAGACTAAAAGTATTTGCGTGTTTGTTTTTGTGTTTTGTGGTTGACTGTCGTCCTTGAATGCTGCTTTCCCTGTCCGATATTTGTATCTTTCTTAATATCAAAGTCAAACCATGGTTTAACAAGGAATGTACACGAGCAAGAAATGTATATCACAATACTCGACGATTATACAATCAATATAAGAGTACATATTATAAAAATATTAAAAAATTGTAAGTAAAACATATAAATTTACATTAGCCTTAAATCACAAATAATATAAATCCGAAAGAATAAATATACTTTAAAGTTTAAAAAGCATAAACCCCGAGCAATACTGGAAAGTTATAAATGGGATTAAGAAGAACGAAACTGTTAAGGCATCCCCTGACAATTTTTACAAATATTTTAAAAATATTAACACAAGAGAAAATTCAGAAAGTCATGCGGAGCTCCATGTGGAAAGCAACGAAATTAACGACGAATTAATCAACCAATCAATAAAGAAGAAATCAAAAAAGCAGTAAGACTATTAAAAAACAATTAATCTCACGGAAGTGATAATGTAATAAATGAACATACAAAGTCGACAATTTATACCATGTTACCAATTTATACTAAAAAATTTAATCTGATTTTTAATAATGGGATCGTTCCTGAAAACTGGACTTTAGGAACTATTAAGCCTATCTTTAAAAACAAAGGAGATGCAACCCTATTTGAAAACTATCTTCCCATTACACTTCTAAGCTGTTCTAGAAAACTGTTTACGTGTATACTCAATAACAGACTTAACCAGTATGTCGAAAAATTTCAACTTCTAAGATCTACACAAGCAGGATTTAGGAAAAATAACTCGACTATAGATAAGCTATTTATTATTAATTGCTTGCTATACATAGTTAAAGATAGTAAGAAAAAAATGTTTTGTTTCTTTGTAGATTTCAAACAAGCGTTTGATAACGTATGGAGAGATGGTCTTGGTATAAATTGCTGCAAAGTGGCATCAATGGAAAATGCTTTACTATAATTCACAGTTTATGTAATGACATTAAATCGCAAGTTAAAACAAACGAGGGTTCTGCGAACTTCTTCGGTTGTAATAACGGCGTAAGGCAAGGTGAAAACCTTTCACCCTTTTTATTTTTTCTCAACGATCTTGAATCTTACTTAGATAGGGATATAAATGGTGTTGCGTGCAATGTAAATTTGGATGATATTCATGCCTATCTAAAGTTATTTGTACTTTTTTTATTACAAAATGCATTAAACAGCTTTGAACAACTTTTGTATTACAAAATGCATTAAATAGCTTTAAAAATATGGCACCGAATGGAAACTAAATGTTAATACATCTAAAACAAAAATAACGATTTTTAGCAAAGGCAGACTAAAGCAAAATCTGAAATTTATATTGAATAATGAAATTGTTGAAATAGTTAACATGGTTAATGAATACAAGTATCTTGGCATACAACTCGGTCGCAGTGGTTCCTATATAACTGCGAAAAAATCATATAGTTGAACAAGGAAATAAGGCATTATTTGACTTTAAAAAAGATTGTCTGTTTAGATCTCCCCTTTGATATGCAAATTGACCTTTTTAATAAAACAATAAAACCAGTTCTATTATACGGTTCCGAATTGTGGGGTTTCGGTAACATCGACATAATTGAGCGAATTCAACTGAACTTTTACAAATATATATTTAATCTTAAAAACGCAATTCCGTCCGATATGATATGCGGAGAATTGGGAATACTTCCTCTATCTATCGATATTAAAACACGAATCATCTCATTCTGGTCTAAACTCATTGCTAATGAAATGGATAATAAACGTTCCTCTCTAGTATATTCTATAGTGCACGCATTACATGAAAATAAAATGTTAAAAACGAAATATGTTCTCTAGGTTTCTCCGGAATATGGTATTCACAGAGCTTTTAATGCCTAATGGCTGATAAACTCGTCAAACCAAAAATTGAAGGATATATTCATACAAAAATTGTCGTCGACTGTTAATATCTCATCATCGAGTACTATTTATAGAATGTTTAAAAACACATTTGAACAAAGCCCATTTATCTCAGTATTGCCTCCCTTACCTTGTAAACGCTTTTATATGCTCCGCACACGAAACCATATGCTTCCAATAGAAATTGGAAGATGGCAAAGACGTCGGAGACGAATTGCATTATTTATTAGTTTGTAACCAATTCAAGGAACAAAGAACCAAAACCATACTATTTTAGACACCCAAATCCTATAAAATTTGAAATCTTAATGACTGTTAAACATCCGATTAAACTCAAGAAACTGTTTATTTTTATCGAAATTTAATTAGTATGCAAATTCAAACTGTATGTGATCTATAGTGAATTTTTTAGACTAAAGATATATTATGTAGAAGAAATATTTTTATAAGTTTAAAATATAAACATGTTCGCTTTAAAGTGTAAATATCCCCTTTTCATTTCCTTTACTATTTCGCTTTCTCAGGAAAAGTTATGAAACAAAGGACATATTTCACTTGTTTACTATTTATGTGCTTTCCTTTCCATCTAACATGTTCCTATCGTTTCGCTTTCGTACGATCAGGTTCTTTGTTAAATGAATAGTAGTTTCACGATCGATAATATACGTGTTGATGTGTTCGCTTACATTGCATAGAATGTTATATATATATATGTGATTTTTACATATAATACTGTAAATATGTTTACACCAAACCCAGACTAGGCAACACAATACGACATAAGAATTTAAGCAAATATAGGACGACAAAGAAAGAGAATTACTCACCCATGTCACCATAGTGCTGAACGAATTCCAAACCATGTCATGCTACATTTATGTCCACAATTGAAAGTTACACATGACTGATAGAATAAAGCGGCTACCGTATAAAATGCATTACGCCCGAACATCACGTGCATCATGTGTTTTCTTTGTTTATTGACATATTACAATCTTGTAAAGAAACTTAGATATAGTATCGTCTGTGAATTATTATCTTTCTTTGTCCATACTTTGGATTCTTTGGATTCAGGAATGAATCTTGAATCTTGATGAACATATAAAACATTTCTTTTTAGTATAAGAAAAAAATACAAAACACAAAACTTAATATAATAGCCACCAATAGTGTACATAATTATATCTGCATTTGTAATGGTATTGAAATGACGGAGAAAAGAACATCAAAACGTATGTTTTTTCTTTTTTTATATAGAATACATTGATATACGTTAAAATAAACACAATATCTCCCTCCCACCTAATCAAGTATTAGATATAGAAAATGTTTGATATACGTTAAAATAAACACAATATCTCCCTCCCACCTTATCAAGTATTAGATATAGAAAATGTATTATGTTGACTGTCTAGAGTTTGTCCAGAGTCTAAATTAGAGACTCTTTTTACCTTACCTTGCTACTATTTACATTGGATACTATTTGTTACTATTTGCATTGGATAGTGTTTAAATTGCCATTCCGCTATAATGACATTATTACCATGCATTGACTATGTTGATTCCATTGCTATTTGCTTACTATGTAAACCTTGGTAAAATAAAGAATACCTTAGTTTAGATTGAGTCTATTCATGAGTGGTAATATAAGGTGTAGACCCAATTTTATTGAGTTTGTTCATGAGTGGTAATATAAGGTGTAGCACCTCTCACGCCCGCTGGCTCCGACTTAAGCGATATTCTACTTTAAAGCCCCCAATATTGGGTTTGATGATTCAAAAGGACCAGTAAGTAATAACACTACTGATTTGTCGGGGCAACCTTTTACGGCAATCACACAGCACTAAACAAAGGCTAGTATGAATGTCAATAAACAATGAAAAGGGTTTTACTTTTGATCTTACTTAATTGACGGATTCACCTCACAAATATATATACTTGAGATCCACGTAAAAATAAGTAATCACGAATATATTTACATTAACCCTACACGATTTTTAGAGAGAGATACCAAACCGTTTGTACCCTTCTAAACTGAACGTTTGACAAGTATGGTCAATGTAAACAAAAGCGACGATCAACGAGATGTATTTAATTCACCTGTTAGCTAAGAGCATATCATAGATAATTGGTCAATATAACCTTGACCTTTGACCTACTGACAAACACATTGATGGGTATTGTTGTTTTACCAAGAACACTATTTGTAAAAAGGTTTTCAGATATTGTGTCATATAGACAATGAACTAGAACGCCGCGGTCGGAAAGTTGAGTCGTCGGAAACGTGTGACTGAAGTATTAAAACAATAGTTAAGATGATCGTAACCTCATTAGCAAAATAAATAAATACACACACATATACATTTCACAGTCAGACTGTATCGCTTATAGATTGAAAGATGTTTGTCAAAAGAAAAAAATGTTAAGCAAATGTTTAAATTATTTCCATGTTAATTATAAGTCCATCAAACCTTAATGTCAAGGTCATGTGCACATATGGTATTCTATACCTTTTGTAAGCTATTCGCTTCTAAAGTAATTTTTGATTGACATATAGTAGATGTCATATAAAGTGTCTTGCTCAGGGACACAACGCAAATGGTTATGGCGGGGATCGAACCCACGACGTTTGGATCATGGGTCCAACGCTCTATCAATAGACAACAGCGCTTATATAAGTGTGTTATGTAGATAGTAGATGTCATAAAATATCCACTGACCAAATATGAAAGTTGTTTCGCTTATAGTTTGAAAAATATTGTTGAAAGAAAACATGTTTGGAAAATGTTTTACATTGTTTGCTTTTTTACACTTTAGTTCTTTCATCCGATCTTACCAAACGTGATCAGAATGTTAGTTTTAATAAAAGTTCATACACGTTTCATATCTTAGTTGGTTTTACTCATTTTCCACCAAATCTATCTGAACACGTTTAAGAATGAGATAACACTCATTAAGCAACCTTATGGACACCATACACTCTTAAAGAGATTTCTTATTATATATTTTCAGTCTATCATAGCACACAGCACAACAATGAAGACGACGTTGGTTTTGGTGGTACAGTGGTTGATGTATATATGCCTGTTGCGCATTAGTAAGTATTATACTTCAGCAAAAAGGAGATACTTATACTGAAAGGAAAAACGAAACGCATAATGGGTATTTCCGCTATAATTATGCTACCGCTAATCGAATGGTACGGGGCGACATTAGGCCTGTCCTTTCGGAAAGAAGGCTTAAACATAACCGAACAACCAATGGTTACCCCTTTAAAGTTTCATTATCGACAGAATGCGAATTTGGCTCAATCAGGTGAGAAAACTTAGGCTTTAAACGTTGCAATATCTTAACCGTTAACACAATACTGAAATGGCTTGACTTTTTCAAGCGAAACTTCAATATTTATGAATTTCGTGTAACAAAGTAAGCTTTGATTAAAAGGTCTACTACATGACAGAGTTGTCCTTTCCGTAATTAGCTGTAGCTTCTTTTTGTACAAAACACGTTGAGAGATATTCTGGAATATTACGTGGAATTAGGTGTATATAATAGTGGAATCTTTTGATTATGCGTTTCTTTTTCCTTTCAGTATTTAATTCCTTGTCAAAAAAAACATAATACAGAATAATTGTCAGTTGATGATCGAATTTAAAATGAAGGCAACTGTAATTTTAAATGTTATTCAAGACCTGAATAATGTTCATGTCCATTGCTCATAAATCGCAAAACAATGGTTATTATTATTATAAATAAACTCTTGTCATCCTGTAATTTTTTTTTCGGGATTTCATTGGTCAATGCGCCCATGTCTACATCTCTCGACGTGAAATTTGACGATTTCCCCATGGGTGCCTCATACAATCAATACACAAAACAAAATGGCGGAGATTACGCTGTCGATTTACTTTTCTGCGCTTTATATTGTGGGTGAAAGTCTAACATAATAGTAAGTAGTGATGTTTGTCATTTTAAAGATAATAAAACACCAAGATTGTGATAAACGGCTCTTTTTTTTGTTTTATTTAAAGCGTTGACGTCATGAACCTAAACACTGGCGACGTCACAAACTGAGTCACGTTACGGTGAAATTGACTAAATAAAAGAGAAACCGGGTTTAAAGTGGTTTATTTTTTAATATAAGTAGTAACAACTTTGAAGTATGACACATTCGTCATTGGGGACATGGGCTCACATTCCCTGTCTGGCAAGTATATTCCCCCTAGTCTGTTTAACCATGTGACCACAGGGAATCCAGAGCGCTTGATCCAAAGAAAAAAAATTCTTTATATAATATACGGACTAGGGTGTGAACGGCTGTATAAGTCAATGGCAATGTTTTACCACGTCTGTGGACTACAGCCAACGTTTACTTTTCCCCCCGTTTTTCACTCCGTGTCGATAGTACACGCACTTAAAACTATTTATCCGTATAGCGGAAACACTAATGATGCTATCTGACTATATGTCTCCTCGTGATATCGCGTACACAAACCACAGACCGAAAAATAGATGAAGAACAAGAATCACTAACGTTGACAGTGTTGAAAATGCCGGAAACGGAAATGGCTTCAAATTTCATGGGCAAAATAAATGACGCTTTCTGATTGGCTGAACAATGATTGTCGTTTATGTTCAGCCAATCAGAAAGCGTCATTTATTTTGCCCTTGAAATGTGAAGCCTTTTCGGTTTCCGGCAATTTCAACACTGTCAACGTTAGTGATTCTTGTTCTTCATCTAGTTTTTGGTTTGTGTACGCGATATCACGAGGAGACATAAATTCAGATAGCATCATTAGTGTTTCCGCTACACGGATAAATAGTTTTAAGTGCGTGTACTATTGACACGGAGTGAAAAACGGGGAAAATAGTAAACGTTGGCTGTAGTCCACAGACGTGGTAAAATATTGCCATTGACTTATACAGCCGTTCACACCCTAGTCCGTATATTATATAAAGATTTTTTTTTTTTGGATCAAGCGCTCTGGATTCCCTGTGCATGTGACATTCCAATATTTTCACTATCGACAAGTCATATTTGGTATTAAAGGAAGATAACTCTAACAGCTCAATAACGGAAACATCACGTTTGAATTAAAATGTAGAAACTTTAAATACTACGTTTGGTTATAATTATAGAGGTATGAAATAAAGAGGTCATTTTTACAGTGTTGAGTACAATACTGAATTCTATTGGACTCGTACCCATATAGGGATTCTGTCTGCTGGGTACTCGTCCAATAGAATTCAGTATTGTTCTCAACACTGTAAAATAACCTTATAATATACTCGTCTTAACAAGCCAAGCCACCGGAGCATATTTATCGAAAAATAGTATAACGCATACCAATGATGTTTTATATAGTTTTGCACTAATTTTCTTAATATATTGACTTCTTGAAAATTTTAAAACAAAGATGGAAGTCATATCAACATATGTTCCGATGACATTACATGACTATGTTCTCTTACTGTTCTCGATAACAGGAACTGTGTTTGTAAATTGAAGTAAAAACGGGGTATGGTGGCTCATGTCTGCCATAAAAAGAAGTATACTATTATACATAAGTAACAGGATATTCGCTTGTTCTTCGTATATCAGATACTTGTTTTTGTCAGCATTATAAATATTAAGACGTGAGAGGTGTTATTACTTACTGGTCCTTTGGTATCATCAAGCCCAATATTTGTGGCTTTTGAAGTAGAATATCGCTTAAACTGGTGCTAGTAGGCGTGAGAGGTCAATAAAGCCGAGTCTGCATCTTTTATTTCTTGTTTGTGTTTGTTGCTTCCATGGGATTCCCTTTTCAGTATTTATTTATATTTCTGGCATGTAAATGGTAAAGCATTATAATTGAGATAACCCGTCTAAGATTTTCAATCAATGACGGTATGTGGTTGGTTTTACGGTCTGAAATTTCAGACCGTAAACCACTCACATACCGTCCCAGATTGAAAATCTTAGCATGGTTATCTCTTAAATATCAGTATCATCATAATGTCACTACTGTGATTTCTGTTAATGGAGGAAATTATAAACATAAACAAATCAGTTTGTAGCTATAATAGGGACATGATCTAATTATTGCTGGCTTTTCTCAGATCGTGTGCTAATATTAAGCTCTTAGAGCTGAATAACTAACATGGACATGGAATCAACCATAGAATTCTGGTTACTAACTATAAACTGAAAATGACAACATACTAAATAAGTTTATATAGATTTTTTTATTTTAAACTTAACTTCACCAAAACATTTCAAAGTTTAGGTACACCATAACAAGCATCGTAGTTAAACTGGTGTTTACTTCTCTCTTTTTTTTGTAACGTTTGTCTGTTTTTCTACATGCTCTATAAAATGTTTTTGTATATTTGTTGACCATCCACTCGCCAATAAAACCTCACACACACACACACACACACATACACACACACACACACACTTGTTTTTCTCTCTCTCCTTTTCAGTTATAAACAATCAGAAACATTTCAGTGTGTGTATATAAGTGTATATGTGTGTGTATTTACAAAATTTAATGTGTATGTGTGTGTCTTTATCCACCATAGCTCACGTGGATAAAGCCAAAATTTCGGATCCCATATCAGCATTCGTCGATCTTCGTCTCTTGATTTTAAATGACTAGTAATACTAAAATATTTAATAAGAGAGACGTCTTTAACTTAATTGTTTACTATCCACATTTAGATGAGGCTGTGCCTCTTGCTACATCATACGGGGGTTAAAGCTCTCAGCTCAGTTGCTTTACATATTATTTAAAGTGAACTTCTTCAGCAAGGTTTTGTAATCGCAAGCTATGTAGATATTTCTCAACTTATTATCTACTGGAGAAGCATAGAGCCAACCTAAAAACATTTCGGCGACTAGGAATTTCATAGTCGTTATTTTATGGAGAACTGATCTATCAACTTCGAAATTTAAAGTGGTCTGAAACATTCTGACCACTTGAAATTAATAATCAGGAAATTCGTTTAAAAGCTATACGATTCTTTAGTATTGCAACGCACTTCATATTTAGTGATTGATACCTCTACAGTCAGTCACTACGCTTCACTTTTCTCATATGCGATGACTGGGAAACCTCGTGGGACTCCATGGTTGCACCTTTCTGAAACCCTTAAAAGAGGGATAGGTCCATCAGTTTCTTTAGTTGTAACCTAGATTGCTTCTGTGATTGTTCAGTACAATTCTGGATATATCTATAATGTATTTTATATAGCTTTACAACAACATGCCCCCTAGCACCAACCTAGCCACACGACCCAACGTCCAACGGGGTATTCTAATTTAAAGCCACATAGTCTGAGCTTGATGATCCCAAAGTTTAATTATGTAATACAACTACTGATTTGGATTCGGGGTTAGGTTGATTTTGTAGAAAAAAATGATATCGATAATGTTAATAAATAAATGATTATAATGAAATAATAAAAATGGTTTATAATCAAATAATGGTAAGAGTACATTGTGTCTTATTTTAAACAATATAAAACTGAAGTCTTGTTGCAAACAATTTAGCATTATGTTGTTTAAACATTGGTTTTATCCAAGCATAGACAAATACATTTTCTAGAAGTGTAGATTCATATATGAAAGTGCACTTTGCTTCGGTTATTTCTTTTCTTCTTATAGTGTAGCAAAATAGTCTAACGGTCGACTACTGACCACGAGAGAATAAATACATTTACAATTTATTTACAATGAATACGTCTATAAGAACAAATGAATTAACTTACTTAAAATATTAACGTATTTATAAACAAGTTTGAACAGCTATCAATATCAAAGACAAGAGAGATTATTTTATTTTCACATTGTTAATATTTCTATATAGACGGTGATTTTCCCCGAGCTACTTCCTATGGGGTATATTTTTCTCAACTTATTCGTTTTTCTAGAGCGTCAAAAAGACTTATTCATCAGGGTTACCGTTACCATAAACTTCGAAAAACCTTTGCAAAACAATAGTATCTTACCCGAATCTATTGCTTTAATATGGAAATAAATTAAGAACTCTTCTGCGACAAGGCCTGTCCATGCTGACTTATATTGCGACGTGATTTACAAACTTTGTAAGACTATTGGTCATACAACCTTTATTAAAATTGTTAAAAAGTTTATCAAAGCAGGTTATGACCCTATCATTTAGCAACGCACTGCCTGTTCAGTGGTGACATTTACAGTTCGCCACTATGCTTTCCTCTTTGATTGTGCGATGACCAGACATATTTTGGACCCTATGATAACGTCTACCTAAATCCTGAAGGGGATGGTAACGTTTAATGTTTGTCTATAAATTAGTCTGGGCGTGCCTGAACGGTTTATTCTCTTATTGCTGTGGCTTCTGCCAAGTCAACGAGTACTTGCTTTGTAGTTTTCTAGGCTTGTGTCTTATTATAAATATATATACATGATCATATTTGTGTTATACATATTTTGCCTATTGGGGTTGCCTAGGTTGTTAGAAGATATAGCCTGATGGGAATTTCTGTATTTACGCGTATCGTTTATTGGGATGACACTATGTTAAGAGTGAGATTAAAATGTAGGTGCACCTTAGAACCTGGATAAAACTCAGCTGCCTTTATCTTCTGACGGTTCCAAAGCGGTACCACAATTGACAACTCCTTTGTGTTTGTGGTTTCACATAATTTGCTTATATTTATCCTTCTGGTTATTGGTTGTTTTGAATGCGTGTTTTTATTGACTGTGTTCTGTGAATGCTACAATTCTTGTTAGACATGTAGTCAAACAAAACAACGCATCGAAACAAATATCAGTTACAGAGATATATAGAGGCAAGGTATATGACACAACACAATAAAAGGGTTGTCAATAGGGATATCCTTTTGAAACGGTCAGTGGCAAAATAAAAAGGTCGCGGGGGCGGAGTGGGTGGTGTGAACCACGTTCTAGGGTCCACCAAACCGCACGCTTACCCTAATGCCATCCCAAAACAGATAACATAGATAAAGAATATACTTTTATTTATATAAATATAAGTTTAATGACGAACAGGAAATGCAGCGTTCACAGAACACAGTAAACCCAAAAACACACAAAAAGACAAACATGAATGGCAATGTTAATAAGGAATAAAACCATATGACGTCACAAACACAAAAAAGGTTGACAATACCGCCTTTGAACGGTCAGTGGCAAAACAAGTCGCTGGGAATTTAAACCAGGTTCTAGGGTGCACCAAACCTCACACTTACCCTACTGTCATAACAATAAAACTGGACAGTGTAAATAAAGAAATCCCCGCCATGAACAATTATCTAACCAACAAGGCAGCACTAATAGGCAATATAAGTAAAACACAAAGATGCTCGTGTATATATAAATACAAAAAAAAATAGCCTAGAAAGCCACAAAGAAAGTACTCAATGACTTGGCAGAAGCCCAGAGCAACAAGAGAATAAACAATTGAGGGCACGACAAGACAAAATTGCGGACAAACGTCAAACGTCACCGTCCTTTTGGGAATTTGGTAGACCATTATACGGTCCACAGCCTGTCAGGTCATCGCACAATTAAAGAGGAGAGCATAGTGGCAAACTGTAAATGGGTCCTCCACCAAGCATGCATTGCGTTGCAAAATGATAGGGTCATAACCTCTTTTGATAAATCTTTTAAAAAGTTTAACAAATTTAGTATGAAAGTGCTCATGACCAAGGATCTTACGAAGTTTGTAAATCACGTCACCATAGAAGTCAGGTTGTGATAGTCTTTGTCGCAGAAGATTTCTTAAATTACTTTTATATTTGGAAAGAAGATCAGTGTTACGATAATACAATTTTGCAAAGGTTTTACAAAGTTTATGGTAACGGTAGCCCTGATTTTAGTCATACAAAGATTACGAATATTGATGTCCTCAACTCGAGTACAAGCTCTAGAAAAACGAATAAGTTGAGACACTTAGCTCCATAAGAAGTTGTTTGGGGAACATCCCCATCTAAATGGGGATAATTAACAATATTAAAATTAAAATCATTTCTCTTGTCATAGATTTTGCTAATTATTTCACCATTTTTAATAGAGAGATGTAAATCGAGAAAAGAAGCGTAATTAGTATCCGAAATATTAGCTTTTTTTAGTTGAAGTTCTTTAGGATATATATTAATAACCGTAGTAGAAAGGAAGGCTTGCCAATGTTCAATATGTCATCCAGATACCGAGAGGTGTCATGAAAGGTACCTGGGTATCTGGTGAAAGACTCAACTTGAAATCTCTTTCATAGTAATATAAAAATAAATCTGCAACAAGGGGTGCTCAGTTCGTTCCCAAAGGGATACCAACAATTTGTCTAAAAACGGTAGTTCAATACCTGACGAAAATATTATCTAATAGAAAAAATAAATGATTCGCAAACTTCTTCGCAAGTGCTCATAGTGTAATTGTCCAAACTGCTGTTAGCAAAAAACGCTTTAATATTGTTACAGGCCAAAAATGTAATATTTTCCTTAGCACATGTGCCTTTTTGAATGAGAGCAATACGCTTGTATTTGATAATGCTATGTGGTAAAGTTGTATATAATGTAAAAAACAAATAAGTATTTATAGATGTCGCCTGAATTTTTATAATTACACATATAACTAAATTGATTATACATATTCCTATACCATACCTTATTACTATACCATACCTTATGAAGTTGCATTTTTTTAAACACATATATGCTGGTTAATATGTATTCAGGGGATTTGAGTGAAATACATAATGGGCCAAATAAAATGACCTCTTCCTGCCATTATATTTTTGTACACTAGTGGTATCAATTTAGCATTCACAGGTCGCAGTCAGCCAAAACACGCATTTAATTAATAGTAATATTGTTTTATTCGTTACCGATTCAGCCAAAACACGCATTTATATAATAGTAATATTGTTTTATTCGTTACCGATTCAGCCAAAACACGCATTTATATAATAGTAATATTGTTTTATTCGTTACCGATTATAAAGATACATTGACTCCTTCGTGAATTATTTCGTCGTGAAAGAAACCAAACGGTTGACTAACTCTAAGTATATTATTTTTGTCGCATAATTTGTTGTGTGGGAGTGTAAAAAAGACGTGACATAACTAAATGTAATAATACACTTGTTTAATAAATATGCAGATGAAGACTCAATTATGACTCGGAATTTTCGTTCAGCTTATTGTTTCGTTCAGCTTATTGAGCAATCGCAATAATAGAATTTCGTAAACACATAATTATAAATTACGAAAATCGACGAGGCAGTTCCGTTGATCGATGTCGTCCGTAAAATAACCAAGCAACATACCATGTTGTCATACAAAACATATGACACTGATAAAACAATTAAACAAAACCATTGCAGCAAAATACTAAGTGTACACTATGAGGCAATTTCTTTAGTTATGTGGTAAAATGTAATAGATCACAAGGAGGTATTGAACGCTCATTTGAAGATCGCCATCTACCACCTAGTACTTTTCAGATCAAATGACGGAAGTTAGCACATTTTGTAAATAGTATAGTTTGTTGTTTTAATTACAGATGTTATTCATGCAGCAGCTCCAATATTTGAGACTTTACCAAGCTTCATTACCGTTAATGAAGACTTTCCGATAAGTAAGTATATATTTTACTGCAATAATGTAAGCATACTTTTTTTATGCAGAACAAACGGAGACACAGAATGCATATTGACTCTCTGTACCATACCTGATCTTTAACAAAACATAATAAATGCAGAACAAGGACATAAAGGGATATATAAACATACTCTTTACACATTTGGTTGGCCTTGTGACTTATTGTGTGCATGAGTGTTAATTTATTATGTTATTGTTGACCTGGAGAAATAGACTAGACATAGCTAACACTTCCCTATGAAGTGCGTTAAAGATTTCCTACCAGTTTCTTAAGGCATCATATTTGAACGACAGTAGTCATCGGGTACAATCGTTATTTGTCGGTACGCCTATTGGTTCGATGTGTATGATGGTATGATGTGGGTAGCCGTTTCTTACTTTTCACTTCTAAATGATAGCATCAGTGACTATGTGATGACATAATTACAAAACGGCGACGAACGATATACTTATTGTTAAAGCTACATAATTCATAATTAATAGTATTACATAAAAGCACACCAACGCAGCATTATTATATGAAAAAGTTTCTTTACTTTGCGGTATCGAGTGTCGACTTGTGGTTTATTTTTGACGATCCATACCTGACTTTATTGACACGAATTCGTTCTGTTGAATTTAAAATCAAGAAAGCGGTGTATACATTTCTCAGTCAGTACTGTACATAAATGTATCAATATATACGCATAGCTTTGTTTTAATACTTAGTGTAATACAACACAATATAATCACGCACTATTGAAACGTGAAACAATGGCTCAAACATGAGGTAAATGTGCTGACCAAATATAGTCCTTTTTATAAATCCGCTTCATTCTCATTACATGCCACACGACTACTAAAGTCACACAAACTATGACTTAACCGTATTCCAGATGAAGCGACATAGTCTAAATTTCGTAATTACCGAAACGATAGCCACCTCCTACTTTGAAAACGCGCGAACATAACATGTATGTGTATGGACAGTGTAGCTTTAAGCAAATATTAAATCTTCATGTGTTGAAATATAAATTTCGCTGGTATCGATTGCCTCACCGTTTTTCTAATTTAGTGGTAATTACTGTTAACATTTTGTTGCCAGTAGTGCCATATATTACACATCTCTCTTCCAAGTGTTATGGTTACCTTTAACGTTGGTACCATAGTGTTACCATTCAAACTATCCTATCATCGCTGACCCATGGTAAACTGACGTGTTTGTCATTAGGAGCACCTAATCTTTTTTTCCTTTTATACTTTTTTTTATTGAAAATGTAAGTTAGTTAAACCATACTATATAGTTTTTTTTGTTCGTCTCGTAATATTATTTCTATTTTGTATACTAAATAAATATACTCTCTCCATATTTCAGATGGGACTTTACTAACACTTCGTGTTACTGATTCTGATCCTGGCGATGTTATTACCGTTGCTATCGGAAATTCAGACACAGCAGATTATGTTACGATTATTCACACTAACACAGCCATTCCAAACGACGTCACAGTTACCGTGAAAACGAAGAAAGAATTTGACAGAGACGTTGTAAATTACGATTTTCTTTTACAGATATATGTTGTGTTGTCTGAATTCAGATGTGTTGAATTTAAAAATTAAAATACAATGTGTAGAGTTTAACTTTTGCAACTCGTCGAATTTTTAAAAAAAATGTAGAATTATACAAAGATATCTTGATAATTTTTCATATTGGTGTAACGTTGTTGCAGATATATGTGTGTTCTATATTTATATATTTATTAAGGGAGTGCCTTTTTATCAGCTAAGGTCATTGTTTAATTTTGAGGATTGGATATTCGTGTTGCTCTTGCTTCAGCCAAGTCAATGAGTCTCTCGATATCATGTTTCATTAGTTCATTGCTCATCTTTCATCACCATTAGGCAACAATCCACCTTCTCGGCCCTCAAATATGCTTTAGGAGTAGTTGCTGTCTTGTGGCGATGTTAGGCCGACGTTCATTGAAAGAATGAACGCTGTAGACAGAAATTTGTTGGTTCTTTATCTGGCGTATTTAAAGTTTGGCCAGTAACCCAGGAGTGGCATAATATCTTGAGTGGAGTAGCATACATTACTATGGGGAGGCTGCTTCGCTATAATAGAAAATAATAGATGACATCAGCAATGTCCTAGAAACAGTAAACAGGAAAAAAAGACAAACATCAGGCATACTGCGAGTGAACAGCGAGAATCGTCGATGAAACAGAATATACAGTGATGTTTCAACAGAAAGTATGTCACATAACAGGCGGCAGATAGTCATTCGGTAAACAGGACAGCATCAGAGCCGAGGGGAAGCGAAAAAAAGGAGTAGAAAAAGAGGGTTGAAAAGGTGGACCAAAAAATGTCAGTAATGTTAATGTTTGTAAAATAACTAATCAGATCAATACTAAGCAGCTATAGACGCGAGAAAAAATAATTTTATATTTGAAAAGTATATTATCATGCAATTTTTCATGCATAGTATTGTTGTTTGCTTTTTTCTTTTTTTTCAGGACGGCATCACATTTGTAGGTAGTGTTTTTTTCATACTGCCTTTAATCCCACATTAGTCAGGTTTAATCTGCTTTACATTTCCTTTTCAGCCTGGTCTTAGTCCAGTAAGATTGGCGTTTACAGCTACAGATGCAACATTTAGTCAGGTAGGATAATGTTTGTTTTTATATATAATAAATATGTTACAAGTATGCCAATGGCTTAGCAATGTATAATTTAATAACTGGAGTAAGGCGTTACCTGGACACATGTTAATCTTGACACCCGTTCACTCAAATTGTCTTGAAAGAATGAGTGGTTAATTGTTGTGATATTGAAAGTTAAGCCCAATAAAGGTTTTATAATTTAAAATAACAGGTTTTCGTAATGGGCAATAACTCTAGCTGAATAATATGTTTTTAAAACTGTAATCGCGTTATGCTTATTTTACACGCAAACTATGTGCACGGAGCAGAATAAAATGTATCCCTAAATAAATGTTTTCGCGGCTCGTTTCTGGCATGGAAGTATTTTTAAAATATAGTTTGACCTAGAAATTATCAGATTGACCATTTTACGTTTACAATATAAATAAACATAAAACAACTCAATTCTCAAAAAAAAACTATTGACATCTTAAACTATTATTGACCTCCAAAAAAACTATTGACTACAAAATCAGATTGAACCGGAAAGGAAACATTCGAAAGTCTATTAATAGTTCTTATGGTTTTCATGTTACTGCTTTTTAGCCAATAAAAACTACGTATTTCAAACGATATACAATAATATATTTAAATCGCTATTGCATTCGCTACAATAAATCTTAGTTTTCATGCTGTATTTCATTTTCCGATGAATAACATTACCTTAGGAATACCTCATGATATGCCCTTTAACGGTTTTCATTGGATGATGGGCGGAGCTTAACTTAATGAAATATGGTTGTCTAAAATGTTGCCGATCGTTACGGCTGTTACATTTTGCTTCGTAAAAATCCCCGTAATAAACTTTTTTTCGAAATAAATAGTAAATCTGGCATATATAAAGAAGAAATCTACGCCATTTGAAAGGTAAATATTTACGAAAATATAAGGAATGAAATGCTTAAGACTCCACGCGTACTTTAACCATCCAAATGTTTTTCATACCCCAATGAAAACCAAAAGAGCGTATTTAATTCTTAAATGAACTATTGACTTTAAAATACTTCTTTCCGGTTCGGTCCGGGTTGGTCATTTTAGCTATTGACCCGGAAGACGTTATTCTCCATGACGCGACGTCATAACGCCATGAACGTAAACAAGTATTAAGCTTCATCGCGTAAGCATGATGTCATTTAGGTTAGTATTTAAACATCGGCTTAATATGTCACATATTTATTTATATACCCCAGCTATTGGCAACAACTCGGCCAATAGTAATATTTTCCAATCAAATATCACCATTGACCTCTAGAGAAGTAAATGTATATATAATAGCATCGTCAAATAGCAGGCTTAACCTCGTCAGCGGGTATCTTCGTAAAGCTAATCTTAAATAATTTTGAGTCATCCATGTGATCAAATACAGTTTATGTGCCAAAAAGAAGTGATATTATAATTTGCCAATTACAGGTAACCGCAAACGTAGACGTGTACATTGTTGACGTAAATGACAATGATCCGGAGTTTAGAAACGAGCCATACAGGTGGGACATTCGAGAGGTAGATACTATTGTTGCAATTAAACATTTTATCAATTCATACTAAAGTGTACTCTGATGTATCAACAGCTACCACATATAAAGGTAATTTAGTAATATCAATATCAGTTCATTTGTATTAATGAGCTGAAATTAAATGGATTAAACAGAGTCTGGGTTAACTTATCTGTTAAACTATAGTAAGCTTCGAAAGACATTATCTTCATGTTTGTTAAAACTATTTATTTTGTATTTATTTTTGCCTAATTGGGAATTCTCTCTACGTAAGAAAACAACTGCTACTAAATAAACATTTTAGCAAAATGCAAAAATGGTAAAATCTCTTTTAACAGCTGCCATTTGAACAGCTGCCATTTGAACTCAAAAGTTATACAAACATATATGCAACTGATCCTGACAATGGCAACAATGGATCCGTGAAATATTCTTTAAAGGTAACATTTAAATTGCTTATTTTAATGATGTCAAATACCTTGTCACTTATTTATCCTTGTAATGGTTTTTGTTTTGATGCGTAATTTTGGTCGCGTGAGGTCCTTGCATGCTACATTTCTTGTTTGACTTTTATATCTACATTTTTTGAACAGTCAAACGTTATTTTTGTGATACAGTGCGGACTTGCCTATTAATGCTGCCTTGTTGGTTAGAGAATAGTTATTTTTTGCCACTGACCATTCCAAGGCGGTAGCCCTATTGTCAACCATTTTCTGTTTGTGATGTCTTATTTGGCCTTTTATTCATCTTTACATTTGTTCTTTGTTTCTGTGTATGTTTGTGGTTGACTGTCGTCATTGAATGCTGCTTCTCCTGTTCGATTTTTATATCTATACTTACGGTGTCATTGCACATTGCAGTTGGTTGCTGTGGATTCTACAGGACAATATTTCTCATGTTGAAGCTGATAGTACCTACTTTTTTCAGTTTATATGAAATTCAATAAAAATACAAGTACTTAAGAAATTACGTTTTCTTTTATAAATATATTTTGAAAAGATGGAACATAATTTACTTATAAATAAATAAAACATGTATATTCAATTGCTTTAAAAATAAAGTTATGCTCATTTTTTATATTAAAATAATTTCATAAATGTTACATGTACACACATGCAATTAATCATTCAATAAATGACCGGTTGCTAAGTAATTAGAGCATTTTATTTTTATCCACGTACACACTTTATAAACTATACGCTGTACCTGTTCGCTGCGGTAAAGGGTTTCATTATCTAAGTATTCAATAGGGCTATATTCTGCGAGCCTCATACGAATAAGTAGAATTTCATACAAATTAGCTGTAATAATCATAGCTATAATGATGTTATATTATGTATACCAGTTAGCCATGACGCGACCGATACGGAATATAGGTAGAGTGTGGATCCGACCAATCCTTTCCTTTTGGCGATGTTCTTAAGACACCAATCACTGCCTACCACTCGTCTAAAATCTCAATCCGTTTTTGAAAACTTATGGATGAACATGTGGTATTTAACGTTTAGTCACTTGAAATACGGCGGTTGTGTATGCAAACATTGCGTGATGTATTCAGAAACCTCGGCAAAATGTGAGCTTGGAGTCGTACCACATACTACATATATACACTATAGGCCTATTTACCGTTTGACTTTTTTCCTTATTGCAGTTAACATGGTTAAGGTTGTTATCTCACGAAAATATGGTATGACCCTATCATTTTGAAGCACACTGCACAAGTAGTGATTGTCACATTTACAGTTTGCCACCATGCTTTCCTCGTTTATTATGCAATGACCGGGCACATTGTTGACCTTTGATAAATCCTACAGAAATCCTGAAAGGACGGTAGCATTTGATGTTTGTCTCCAATCTAGTATTGTCGTGCCCTTAATGGTTTGTTCTCTTGTTGCTATGATTCTGCCAAGTCACTGCGTACTTGCTTTGTAGCTTTATAATCTGTTTTTGTTATATATTCATACATACATGATCATCTTTGTGCTATACGTATATTGCTTATTAATGCTGCCTAGATTGTTATAGGATACACTGTTCTATTTTACTGGGCTGTCATTGAGGTAGGTGTGACCCTTTAGCCTGATTTAATCCCCCAGTGTCATTTTTGCTACAGATCTTTCCAAGGTAGCCTTATATGTAACCCTTTTATATTTGTGGTGTCACATGCCTTGTCTCTTATTTCATTTTGTATGATTGCTGCTTTTGGATTGACTGTGGTCATTGAATTCTACATTTCCTGTTTGACTTGTATAATTATTCTAGCAATTGTGTTTGTTTTCCTTAATTAAGGAAGAACTTTAGCAAAGACATATATAGCCCCTGTACATTTTCGTTTAACTGTGCGCTCGACGTCATCCGATAACTCGTACTATGCAAATATGTCACGACGTCATGAAACGATATACAACTGCAATAACATGGGTGTTATTTTCCCGTTAACAAAGTGTTCATATTTGGCCAGAAACAAAGTGTTCATATTGGGCCAGAAACCTTTGATGGAGATATGAAGTAGAACGAACATGCCTGTTGAATTGAACCTCGGCGGACAGAGGAGGTCTGTACATGCAGCTATTACACACAATGACTTATCAATATCAGGCTACTGAGACGACTGAGCGACGGCATTTAATTTATTCGTTTAGCATCTTTACCATCTATTTTACTTACGTGGTGATTATCGTACTTAACGGTGCAGATTCAATTATGTGTACATATAATTATGAATATTTAGTTGTTTGTGACAATTTGCATTTTACCCACTCCTGTTGGTTGGAACATTGCATGATATTGTTTGTAATTAAACAACTATTATTTCTTTTTCAGGCAAACACACAGGTAAGGCTTTTAAATTTCTCAAACACAAAAGTGTGTATTGACTGATTATAGACTGTTAATCAATATCAATTAAGGTGCAATCATTATTAAATATGCGATTTTAAGCAGTATATTTCAACGAAATACCAATGCGATTAATTTAATGTCAATTTACATATGGACTGTGTCTTTAAAAAAGATATCATTAGTGTACAGAGAGTGACGCAAACAAACATGTGTTGGCTTTGAAGTTCTTACTTTCAATTAGAAAATAAAATAAAATTAGCATTTACCTTAGCTTCTAACATGCAAAAGGTACAGTCTGCGTTATAATTCTAAAGGTTGATTTATTAAAAACAGCTCTTTACCTTAAAAAAAAAAATATAAACTTATGTTTAATAAAAATATTTCTAATAACGCGGCGGAATATGTACAGATGTCAAAGCGTTTTATAATTATACTATCCGCTTCTATCATAAATATTTAAACTTAATGGAAACCCAAAATACTCCCTTCCCGTCACGTAAGTATATGATAGTGAACGTAATATCCTACAATGTCTGGTCTCCTGTTGAACTCAATCAAGATCCAAAAAACGATGGGGATATACGTTAATCACCAGCTGAATGATCAAGAGCCAAGGTGTACCAGACCATATTCAATGCGGGGAACCCACGTGACTTTTGAATAACGTTCGCATTAGAAAACATGGCGGAAACGTCCACATCAGGTGAGGTTTGTTTGAATAACTTTTTTTATTATTTAACCGATTGCAATAAGATAAAGTCTAAAGTATCCACCAAAATAGTACCAACCCCCGTCTGTCTGCTGTCTGTAGCCGTTTGTTACTGATGCTCGAACAACTTTTTTCTTGTGTCAAAACAAATAAGGATAACGTTTGCATTCTTTCATGATTTTCAGTCAAAAAGTTAAATCTCATTGCAGGAACCATTGGTACCTATATTTTATCAACCATTTATTTTAAAATATATGTTATACTAGTAGTTTTACGAAAATGCTGAAACTTTTGCAAAAAAAATGGAAATTAAGTTTTAAATATCGTAAGAATCGGTTTTAAAAGGATGATCGTTTGCATTAAAATTACAATTTAAAACAAACTATGCAACACGTTACTACTACGCCTTATTTGTTTGAATATGCGTATGCTTTGACGCTTTTAACATTTCCTTTCAATAACTAATAATAATTTTTAGACTTAGTACGTTATAAAAATAACGATTTCTGTTTTAAAGCTATTCTTGATTCGTTTTTGCTCATCTGATTTTGATTTAAACATATTTTATTGCCATATATGTACAAGTACGTACAATGCAATCGGGTCGGGCCACAAGTGCTACCCACATTAGTTACGGCCCTTCCTTACAATGGAGTTTTAACAAATATAATGAATGGCAATTGCTATTAACACGTATCAATAAACTGGATTAACTACAACATGATTTGTAGTAGAACATGTTAAGAAAACAAGGAAATAGAAAAAAAAAATAAAGAAAAAATAGAAGTGGAAGAAAGAATAAAGCAACACAAGTAACATTGCTCGGGTTGATTAGACAAACAAAATGTAATGGCAAACCTAAGTAAATCGATTACTATCTCTAATAAGGTTTTTCACAGAATTAAAACTCAAACCATTTTCTTGTGTTGTAAGATCTAACCTTCCAAACAATAATGTATTTGAGCTTAAAGGATGAAACGAACGTGTTGACTGGAAGAGTTCGAGCCTTTCAACATTGAATTGCATACATTCAAAGAAGAAATGATTTGCATCTTCATTACCCTGACCGCAAATGCATTGAGGCGATTCGCGTAAATGATTTTGAAAAAGATCATTATTACTACATGAATTTCTTATCCTAGCATGCATAACAGAAAAAACGTACACCAGAAAAGTAAAAACTAGGAACATTTGAATTAGTAAACATTATTCGCATAAGCTGACCTTTGAATATGTTTAATGAGCCTGAATTTCTAATATCTAAAGGTAAATCATTCCAGAGTTTCATAGGTGATGGAATAAATTAATTCATAAAAATAGAGGTTCTAACTGAAATCTGCGAGTAATTTTCTGCCTTCCTGAGGGGATATGGAGTCTCTTCCGCTACTGTTCTTGGCAGTAGATTTGCCAGGTATTCAGGCACTGTTCCGTTTTTCATTTTATATACAACAGAAAGTTTTTGGAACTTACGCCGTTCTGATAACGTTAACCATCCTATTTCATTCATTAAATTAACAATAGATACCGAACGGGTAAGACCGGTCACAATACGTGCAGCTTCATATTGTATTTTTTCAAGTCTATTTTTTTCATATTCGCATCACAAACAATAGCAGTATATTCTAAGATTGGACGGACATACGATAAATAAATTTGATTTAATGCCTTACGACTTAGTGTACATTTCAAAAGCCTGATAGTTCCAGTGATTTTGAAAGCCGAAAGAGAGATATTTTCGATATGCATATGCCATTTGCCATCATGGCTCTCAGTAAGGCCTAAATGTTTATGATTTTCAACAAACGACCACTGGGTGTTGTCTAAAATAAGATTTAAGGCCGACGCTGTTCATTGTTTTTTGAAAAAAATATTGCTTCAGTTTTACTGGCATTTAACTGAACAAACCATGTTTTTGACCAATTTGAAACAATGTTTAAATCATGGTTTAGAATACCCTCCATATCATCAATTCTTGAAGTGGATACGGAAAAAGAACTGTCATCGGCAAAGCTATGCTTAACATATTTTCGGATATATCATTAACATATATTAAAAACAAAAGGGGTCCGAGCACAGAGCCTTGATGAACGCCCGCGGTTATGTTTTTGATTTCAGAAAACGCGTTTCCGACAAATACTTGTGCCTTCTATTATTAAGATAACTTTCAATCCGAGAAAGTAATTTACCATGAACTCCATTTTGCTTAAGTTTAAATAAAAGCGCTTTATGCCATACCCTATCAAAAGCTCTAGAGATATCTGCGAATACAATACACGTATATTGTTTGGCGTCAAAAGCTTGACAAATATTATGATATATATCGATAAGTTGATGAACTGTCGAATGGCCTGTGAGAAAACCAGATTGATTTTTGAAAAATAAGTTATTAATATGTAAATGGTTATAAATAAACTTATAAACGACCCGTTCAAAAACTTTCCCTGCACAACTTAACAGCGAGATCGGTCTATAATTAGTCGAAATATATGTAAGATCTCTTTTGAAAAGTGGCATAACGTTTGCAAATTTCTAAATGTCCGGAAAATAAGATTCGTTCAATGATCTATTACATAAAATACAAAGAGGTTTGCAAATCGTTACAGCTGTTTCTTTCAGTACTTTTTGACTTATTCCACCGTTTCCTGTTGCTTTGTTAACATCTTATATTTTTAAAATATCCATAATTTCTGATTCGGTAACAGAAATATTGTCTAAACAGGCATCTGTTTTTGTAACACAATTTGGTAAACCTGCGTTCGTTTCATCGATTGAGGCAATTGAAACAAAAAAATCATTTAACAGTTTGCTTTATCAACACCAGATACAGAATATATTATTTCTCCGTTCGATAATGTAGATTTTAATGGAGATATAGTTTCAGAGTGTTTATTTGTCTTAATAAGGTGTTTTAAACTTTTCCAATATTGATGAGGATTGTTTGAGCTGGATTCTATTAATGTACTTTCTATATTATTGAAAAAACGTTCTTTAGCATATTTTTTTAAATTATTAACTTTATTTCTGAGACGTTTGTATGATATCCAATCCGAATTAGAACGAGATTTAATTGCGATACGTTTTTTTCGGTCACGTTGTCTTGAAGTTCGACGAATCTCATAATCATACCAAGGTTTATCATTCGGTCGTATAGTTACTGGTTTAGAGGGTATGCATATTTGAATTAATTCCATAAACTTACTCGTAAAATCATTGCTCGCAACTTCTAAATCATTATTATGAAGAAAGTACCAATCAGTATCTTCTATGAGTCAGTTTAATTTGATAAAATCACCATTTTTTATAATTCCAAACTTGTCTTGTGAATGATGATGTAATAACTTGATTAAAATTAAAACAAATGTAGGTACCGAAATGGTCAGTAACGTCCCGTGGTGTTATAATAATACCAAAGTCATGTGCTTTAACAGAATCTGACATAACTACCGGATCAATTAAAGTGGAAGAATTGTCAGTGACACGGGTTGGTTCTGTAATTACATTGGTGAGATTATTAATCAACATTATATCTCTCAGTTGGTGATTATTCAAGTTTAACTGGTCCTTATTTACATCTCCAACTATAATTATATTCTTTGCTGTTTCTAACGATTGCTCAATACTTAAATTAAATCTGTTCCAGAAGTCTACAATACTATTAGGTTTACGATACACGGTGCATATAAGTATGGTTTCGTTACGATCTTTAATTTCAATCCATATAGATTCTGGTAAAATATGTTTGAGTTTATGTACTCTGTTGGATATTATATTTGACGAAACATACAATAAAATGCCTCCAGAATGAGCAGTGCTGTCTTTCCTATAAGTAGTAACAACATTTGCTCAACTAAAACGCTTATGTGATGCGATCAGCCCATCGTCCGTCTATCGTCAATTGTCCGTCAATTGTCCGTTTAATTTCTTTGTTGGAATCATAACGAGTTTCATAAATCGTATGTGGAATGGAGACGAGTTTTAGATCCTCTTTATAGTCAAATTATTTATTTATAAAAAGTAACATGGACATAAAACTGCAACGACATTTGACAAACTTTAGCGCCAAAACAGCTTTCACACTAAATGGTCATAACGTCATGTCATAGAATATCTGTAAAGTCTTTCAAAAGGAATATTAAAAAAAATAATAACGATTTTCTTCAAATGTTCAAGAAAAATCAAAGTTATTAGGATTCTTCACAAGGAGCGTGGGCTCACATTTCCTGTCTGAAATTTATTTTCACCCTAGCCGTTAGGCGAGGTGAAATATACTTTACAGGCAGTGAATGTGGAATGTAAGCCCATGTTCCCTTTCAAAAATTCAAGTAATTAATAATGACATATGCCAACGTATTTTACCTTTAAACAAACTACAACATCTAGTAACCCCATTTCCTTTTCAATTCTGCTTATTTCCCCTTATTGTGCCCCAGTTTTAGTCCTAAGACGTGACATCTCTGTATGTTTGAATACATGAAGTCTAAACGTCGACATATTTGGCGGATTTTTAAAATTTAAAATCTGTGGTGGGTGGTATTTTTTTAACAAAAGTTGGCATTTTAATCATTAAGCTTGCAAAACACCACTTTTTCAAAGCATACGCATATTCAAACAAATAAGGCGTAGTGTAGTAGTAACGTGTTGCGTAGTTTGTTGTAATTTGTAATTTTAATGCAAACGATATTCCTTTTAAAACCGATGCAAAGGATATTCAAAACTTAATTTCCATTTTTTTGTTGCAAATGTTTCTGCATTTTCGTAAAACTACTAGTAAAACATATATTTTAAAATAAATGGTTGATAAAATATAGGTACCAATGGTTCCTGCAATGAGTAGATTTAACTTTTTGACTGAAAATCATGAAAAAATGCAAACGTTATCCTTATTTGTTTTGACATAAGAAAAAAGTTGTTCGAGCATCAGTAACAAAAGGCTACAGACAGCCGACAGACGCTTTGCACCGAGGGTTGGTACTATTTTGGTGGATACTTTAGACTTTACCTTATCGCAATCGGTTACATAATAACAAAGTAATTCAAACAAGATTTACCTGATGTTGACGTTTCCGCCATGTTTTCTAATGCGAACGTTATTCAAAAGTCACGTGGGTTCCCCGCATTGATATTACCCGCCGGTGGCTGATAATACAACACCCCCATTAAACATGAAATCAAAGTGGTGGACAGTTAAAAAGTCTGTAGATTCAGCATTGTTGCTCCATGAATTCTACTGTAGGTCATATATCACTATTGCATTTCCCATAGGCCTCCATTATAGCCTTTTGGCCTACACCACCTATTCCTATATCCGAACGGATGATGATAAAACGTAACTTTTTTTAAAGAACTATTTTAGAGACACTCAAAAATGACCAGCAAATTGGGGATAATATGATGCTTTCAGCCTCTAATATTTTGCTGAAGGTGGCCACCCCCAGAATGGGAGTCAAGACATTTTACTTTTTGCAAATATACTCTCAGTACAGTTGTATCCATAAAAATGCAAATTTCAGTCAAAATATCCTAAATCAACATGTTTTATGATGGAAATATAATATTTTGATGTTTATGGGGATTTGCTATGACTTGGGTAATTTAATCCATTCTGCCTTACAGTCTGACTATATGTCCTAATAGACCCTATACTTTTTTCAACCAATCAGAAGCCCCAAATCAATAGTGGTAATTGACCTGTATGCTATTTGATCAGGGGGTATACCCTGGTTATTTATTTACCTATATTTGTCCAGTCACGAAAACAGATGACATATTTACAAATCCATTAATTCAACATTTTTCTTTTCAATTGAAATTAAACATTTCTTTTTCTTTTCTTTTTTTTTGTAACGTTTTTGCTGTATTTTACAGAAATATATCAGATAGCTTCTTTGATTCAATGTAAGCTCATGTTTTGTCAATCTCTCCTCAAGGCGAAGAAAGTCCGGCCAGAATATCTGGTAGAACATTTTACAATGTAAGGGAAATAACTTTTATTTATTATCATTGCAATTGTATCTATCAATATCGCTCGGAATGGGGATACATCTTTTACACAGATGTCTTGCTTGCTATGTATGTTAGCTCATTTATGTTCTATAACATAGCTTTGAAAAAAGAATTTTAAATATATAATTATGTTGCACATCAATAAAATAGCGGATGCAAGTATCCCACAATATTGTTTATTCAAGATAATATGCTACCCGCCCCTAACGTCAAAATATATACATTAAATACAGTGGCTATTGGTTAAAATTGCATATTTTGAGGTAACCATGGTTCCTTATTTCAGTCAACAGCAACAGCGCAAGAATATGATGACACATTCAGTATCGACATCAACACTGGACATGTGACTCTGAACAAAGCACTAGATTATGAGAAAAATACCTATTACCAGTTTAACGTAATGGCAAAGGTGTGTGTTTTACTTGATTTTGCAGTATTTACCGCAAGAGTAAATACTAATCTTCAGAGATATCATAAAACCACAACTGCTACACCGAAGTATGAATAAAAATGTATTTCCATAATCAAAAATGCAGATATTAGTAAAACCTGGTCTAATTTTTGCCTTCATTAACAATAAATGTTTTTGCAATGAACATGATGAACTACTAATATACCAATTCGGAAAATTAACCGCAGAGTACCTCAAATATTGCAAATGTATTTACCCACATACATCTTTTCTCCTTTGCCCAAGTACGATAGCAGGAAAAAATGGTTTCGTCAATTGTTTTCGTTGTGATGACACACAGAGTGAAATTAGTTATTATTTAAATAAAAATGGAAGCTGACTTCAAGTTGACAGAATAATGTTATCGCGAGTGTGACCTCATTTCATTGAACTCAGAAGTTTGCAATATTAAAAAATAACCAGCTATAAATGAAAAGAAGGATATATTTATTAACATTATATAAAAATTAAACTACACTGACCCAAAATAAAAACTTTACATTTTATTTGTTTGAATTTCTGTTTTGTTAGCATACATGTTGTTGTAAGTTTTACACATGATTATTACGATTTCATTGCGGATAACGATTATGCAATTGTTTTCAAAATCGCCGGTCTATTCATGCGTCCAAGCATGAAAAACGTGTTCCTTACTTTGCACGTGCACAGCAACAGGTGGTTCACTTACAGATTTTACACCGACAAGTAATCATTTGCTGCTCAGCACTGATAATAAAAAGTCAATTTGTTTTTAAAAAAGTTTGCATTTAGTGATGCCACGTCTTTCTGAAGATCAGAGAAACCAAGCTATTGGTATGCTCAGGGCGGGGTCAATGGTAAATAACGTCGCGCGTCATTTTGGCTGCTCCAGACAGACTATTCATAATCTTGTGAACCGGTACAACATTACTGGGTCTGTCAGAGATCGTGCAAGACCCGGTCGCGTACGTGCGACAACGTTACGTACTGATCGCGTTATCACGTTGACTCACCTACGTAATCGTTTTTTACCAGCAACCATTACTGCTCGGCGTTACGGGGTTCATGCACAGACGATCATAAATCGTTTGAGACGGAACCAAGTTCCTATTCGTGCTCGTCGTCCAAATACTGGACAGATTAACACACCTCGTCACCGAGCTTCCAGACTGTTATGGGCACGACGTCATTTGCATTTCACGCGCAACCAGTGGCAATCGGTACTTTTCAGCGATGAGTCGCGGTTTACCGTCAGTCATGCAGATGGCAGAATACGCATCTATCGCCGTAGAAATGAACGACTTGCAGATTGTTGTATTCGGGAGAGAGACAGATTTGGTGGTGGCAGTATTATAGTCTGGGGTGGGATAATGGGAAATCTGAAAACTGATCTGGTCATTATCCAAGGAAATGTCAATGCTCAACGTTACATCAATGTTTTAAACAACACAATGATACCATTCATGCAAAATAACGCACCGGGCACTTTCCAGCATGACAATGCAAGGCCTAAAACGGCGCGTATAACCACACAATTCCTTGCTCAAAATAACGTTAACGTCTTGCCTTGGCCCGCTTAATACCCGGACTTGAACCCCATGGAACACATATGGGATGAATTGGGTCGGAGGGCCAGGTCCAATCATCAAATTGATACCATAAATGACCTCCAAAATGCACTTCTGTTAGAATGGCAACGTATTCCAAACGCGCTCATACAACGTTACGTTAATTCAATGAGGCGACGTATTCTGCGATGCATTCGTAAAAATGGAGGTCACACTGGTTACTGATGCTTTTTATAACATCACTTAGTGCAGTCAGTCAGTAATTTCTTGTTTCCAAATGCTGTGTGATCATTTTAATTTTTTAGGAATTTTTATTTCGACTCCTCTCAACTTAATTGTTCATAAAAAAATATGCAATATCTGATTTTTATCCAATAAATTACACAAACACATCGATATGGCATTGAAACTTCGATGACAAAAAAAATTAACCCCGAATATACATTTATCAACAAAATATATACTTTTGAAGTCTATGTAAAGTTTTCATTTTGGGTCAGCGTATATATTTGTGATTTGCTTGTTGAAATGAGATATCTCATTATATGTTCCCGCCTTAATTCCATTAAGCGATGGGAAAGCTTATATAAACAGGATTTTATAACGGCTATTTCGACAATAAAACATGTTTTCTGAAAAAAATGCGATAAACTGTTTAAAATTACCTTTTAAATGTTTTAATTTTACAATATGCAAACTTTTAAAGCCGAAATTAAGGTTTTATTTCATACCCCAGCCAACCCCGTTTTCGCTTCTTGGAGAAGGGGTTGGATGGGGTATGAAAGTTAATACTAATTAACCAGAATGTACCAGAATGTATAAACAAAACATGCACACCATATTTCTTGTGTCAGTCTAAATAAATATAAAAGGATCGGATTAGCATTCAAGGAGGACAGTCAACCACAAAACACAGAAAGAAACACGCAAACAGACAAACAAGAAGGCAAAAGCAATAATAAATGCAAACGACATCACAAACACAAAAAGGGTTGACAATAGGGCTACCGGCTTGGAACGGTCAGTGGCAAAGTAGGCCACTGGGGGGTTTAAACCGGTTCTAGGGTGCACCAAACCTCACACTTACCCTACTGTCATCCCATTAAAACAGGACAGTGTAAATAAAGAAATCCCCGCCATGATCTAATCTCTAACCAATAAGGCAGCATCAGTAGGCAATATAAGTAAAACACAAATATGCTCGTGTAAATATAATACAAAACAACAATAGCCTAAACCTTAAATGGAGGTTTTTTGGTATGCGCGTAGTAAATGCTGTATACATCATTTGATTCATTTATTATATTTTTTATATAATTTTATATTTAGGAAATTTAAATGATATTATTAAGATACTTGTAATTATCAGGATGGCGGACCTGATGGTGGCAGAAACAGTACTACTGCTTTAATAATTAGAGTTCTAGATGTCCAGGACACGGCGCCATTCTTTACTGGAATACCGTACCGGGAAAGCGTAGATGAAAACATTGCTGTGGTGAGTAAACGTTGGCATATGAATACTCTTATCACTACTACGTATACATACTGCATGGACATAACGAATAATTTAATACTGTAACTGATGTAGCACATTTTATAATATACTTTCCAGTGAAATAGTGTTTTATGATTAAAATAAAACGTTATATTTTCATTGTTTATATTTCACATGTGAAATACCGAAAATGACGTAATGCCGCTGTTGACGAAGTTGCCGCTATTGACGTCATTGTTTTGGCGCATTATGTTTTTTTGTGCATAAGTTTCAAGGTTGTTATTATATATTCTAATACACCCGCACTATATAGCTAGTTTAAAATATCTCGTTATATTGAACGATAAATCACTGTAATTTTTGCAACGTTAGGAGAATAAGCATTGCGCAATGCGCATTACGCATTGTAACGTATGCAACGTTAGGAGAGTAAGCAAAGCAATGCGAAAGATTTCAGATGTGTGCGTTATTTTCACATTTTAGGGGTATTAGAATAGAAATAGAACATCGTTTACGGTGAATTATCTATAATATATCACGGTTTGTCGTTCAATTGTAAACAATAATTTCACTCGCCCTTCGGGCTCGTCAAATTATTGTTTACAATTGAACTCCAAATCGTGATATATTAAACGATAATTCACAGTAAACGATGTTCTATTTCTTAAATAAAATAATATTTGTTGGTTTGTTGTGAATATAGGATTTATTTTCATCTCAAAGTGAGAAAACTCAAATATTTTCACACGTTCTAAAGAACTCGTGAAATTATAAGTTTTCTCAATTCTCGATGAAAATAAACCCTATATTCACTCCAAACAAACAATATACTCTATCTACTACTGCTTCATAATGGCTGTCAATTAAATAACTATTTCCAGCCAATTGTATTTATTTATTTTTATATATTTATTTATTTGATGGGAGGGTAGGAGAGAGTGGGGTCAGAAAGAGAACTTGTATAGATAGCTACATACACTTGCATGAGAAAAATAAAAACATACACACATACTTTTCATTATTGTGTTTTGTGTATATGTTTCTTTTAGAACAATGAAACACTATCACCAAAGTGTAAGCATTTAGAAAAACTAAAATGTGCAATTTAAGTCTTCGTGAATTGAGGACCTATTTCCCAACGTTACCTGGTCATTTGAATAGGATGTACAACTTGCTTATTTAAACTGTAATGTTTAAGTGAACAAAAAATCTGTTCTGTTAAAAAACAAAAAAACACATCTCATACTGATCGATTCGGCAACGAAAGAATTGAAACAAAAAATCGTGTATGGCAGCTTTGCAACTCAAATGAAGTAGAAGACGAGTATCATTTTATTTTTTTATACGTTCTTTGTATTCAGATTTAAGAACATTGCATTCAAAGCGTTTTTATAGACATAGACCTAGTATGTATAAATTTACGCTTCTCCTACAAGGTAATAACAAGAAATACTCATGCTAAGAAAATTTATCCATAAAGCATTTTTGCTCCGTATAAATTGTTTAAACAATAATAACACTTAATGGTGATATAACTTATTTTTTTAAGAAAATTTGATTTTCTTGTTTGAATGTAATTTATGATTAGTTTCACTAAGACTAATATAATTGCTAATAGGAGTTTATTTTACGTTCAAAATCTGTATTTATTTAATGCAATTTCTTTTGAATGTATTGCCATACACAATCATTATTCACGTGTATATTGATTTCTATATATGCGTTTGTGTATCACGAAAAACTGTAAAGTGTAAGTGAATAAAGAATCTTTTCTATTCTGTTATGTTCTTATTTACGGCTAACATGAAAACATGATACATGACCGATTAGCTCAAATGTATATATTGAGGCTGATTATAGTTTTGTCTGCCTACTATGTACTGGATTCCTAAATTACATAAAAAGCCATATAAGGCTCGCTTTATTTCGAATTATAGTGCCTGCACCACAACAAACATCTCCAAACTTTTAACTTCTTGTCTTACTGCCGTTAAAGATCACGTTAAACTATATTGTGATACAACTTATGAAAACTCTGGGATTCATTTATTTTGGTCTATAAAAAATTCAGGAGACGTTCTTGATAAAACTTTCAATAAAGGTCAAGTTTCATCAATACGCAGTTATGACTTCTCTACACTTTATACAACCTTACCACATCACCTTATTAAAGACAAGCTAATTTCTCTTATTCAAAAAAACATTCGCTACAGAAAATACTACCTTTTTGGCATGTAATAATATAAAAGCGTTTTTTACTAACGGCAGTTTAGACAATTATACTATGTGAACTTGCTATGAAGTTTGTGAAGCACTCATCTTCCTATTAGATAATATTTTCGTCAGGTATGAAACCACCGTTTATAGACAAATTGTTGGTATCCCTATGGGTACGAACTGTGCACCACTTGTCGCAGATTTGTTTTTATTTTGCTATGAAAGGGATTTCATGTTGAGTCTTTCACCAGATACCCAGGCAGATGTTATTGAAGCCTTTAATGACACCTCTCGGTATCTGGATGACATATTGAACATTGACAACCTTTTCTTTCCAACTAGGTTAATTATATTTATCCTAAAGAACTTCAGCTTAACAAAGCAAATATATCTGATAATAACGCTTATTTTCTTGATTTAGATCTCTCGATTGATAATGGTAAAATAATTAGCAAAATCTATGACAAGAGAGATGATTTTAATTTGAAATTGTTAATTATCCCCACTCGGATGGGGATGTTCCCCGAGCAACTTCTTATGGGGTGTATGTGTCTCAACTTATTCGTTTTTCTAGAGCTTGTACTCGAGTTGAGGACTTTAATATTCGTAATCTTTGTATAACTAAAACGTTACTCAATCAGGGTTACCGTTACCACAAACTTTTGCAAAATATTATTATCGTAACCCTGATCTTCTTTCCAAATATAAAAGTAATTTAAGGACTCTTCTGCGACAAGGACTATCACAACCTGACTTCTATGGTGATGTGATTTATAAACTTCGTAAGATTCTCAGTCATGATCACTTTCAAACTATCTTTGTTAACCTTGTTAAAAGAGGTTATGACCCTATCATTTTGCAACGTACTGCATGCTTGGTGGTGAACCCGTTTACAGTTCGCCACTATGCTTTCCTCTTTAATTGTACGATGACCGGACAGGCTGTGGACCCTATGATGACGCCTACCTAAAGCCCATTGGGACGGTGGCGTTTGATGTTTGTCTATGATCTTTCTTGTCGTGCCCTTAATGGTGTATTCTCTTACTGCTCTGGCTTCTGCCAAGTCATTGAGTACCTTCATTGTGGCTTTCTAGGCTATTGTTTTTTTGTATTATATTTACGAGATCATATTTGTGTTTTACTTATATTGCCTATTGATGTTGCCTTGTTGGTAAGAGATTAGATCATGGCGGGGATTTCTTTATTTACCTTGTCCTGTTTTAATGGGATGAAGTAGGGTAAGTGTGAGGTTTGGTGCACCCTAGAACCGGTTTAAACCCCAGTGGCCTACTTTGCCACTGACCGTTACAAGGCGGTATCCCTATTGTCAACGCTTTGTTTTTGTGATGTCGTTTGCATTTATTAATGGTTTTGCCTTCTTGTTTGTCTGTTTGCGTGTTTGTTTCTGTGTTTTGTGGTTGACTGTCCTCCTTGAATGCTACTTTACCTGTACGATCTTTTTATATTTCTCTTTTATATAGCATTGCTATATCGAACATTTTTATCTAAGGTATTTATAGCTATACAATATGTTGTACTTTACTTAAAGGAAAACAAAATCCAAAAACAACAGCAACAACAAAAAAACAATAACCTACCAATTTAGCTTTTCTAAATAGAAAACATTTTCTTTTGATAATCGTCATTGTTTTAAGAACAAGAATAAAAACAAAACACACATAATGAAAAACCTGCTTTTATGTTTCAATATGATGACATCATACACAAGCTTTATTGCGCGGGCCAAATCATCTGATAACACTATTTTCTCATGCAAATGCATGTCTAACAGTGATTTACAGTTATTATTGCAATTTTGCAATAAGCTCGAAATAGGTCCTTTAAGCTGTACAGTCCATTATATACACGTTCTTTGAGAGAAGAATCATATTTATAAAGCTAATATTGCTTAACTGGGATGGCATGTTTTTCTTTTTTGGATTTTTACAGGTTTGGTTCTCGCGCTTTAAACGTAGGAGTTCGCTATTGCTTCAGTAATGAAGAAAACTAGTACATTCACTCGGTAAACGGTTATATAAAGTAAACGCTTCATATTGGGAAATGGTCAGTCATAGCAAAATCGCTACGACGAACACATCCAATACACATCAAACAATATCAAATCCTTCAAATACTAAATGTATGTATATTTTTTAATAGAGATATAAGCGACATCATAAACGGGGTTCTTCTAAGGGAACACATATTAAATAGGGCTTTACTTTACATCAATTTATTACAGCATTTTGTGATCATGACTGCAATAGAATATACGTCTGCAACTATATCTAAATGCAAGCATATTAATGTACTGTACACACCGAATAACCGCTTACATCAATAACATTAATGTTTATAAATGAAAGTGGTGTGATGTTTATGTTACAAACTCTGATGGATTATTGAAATTCAAAGTTATAGTTCGTGTGACTGGGTTGGTATTAATTTAGTGATATTTAATGAGAATGAAGCCTTTTATAAAAAGAGTATACTTAGATCAGTACATTTACTTCATGTTTGAGCCACTGTTTCAGTTATAGAGCTTGATTGTATTGTATTGTATTAGACAAAGTTATCAAACCGAGCGACGCGTGTACATTGATATAATTATTTACAGTACCGAGATATTTGTGTTTCATTCAGTACTAGATGTCAAATCAAACAGCGATAAACGAATTAGCCACTCCCAAATCGTGCCAATAAAGTCAGGTATGGACCGTAAAATTGAAACCACAAAAATAGATATGAACGTCGAACAGGACATGTAACATTCAAGGACCACAGTCAACCACAAGCACGCACAGGAATCAAACAACAATTACACAGATGAATAAAAGTCGACAGGCTTTTCTGCAAGCAAAACTAATATATATATATGTCGTGTTGGTGTGCTTGACATTATTAAATACGGATTGTGTAGCTTTAAGTATGCAGTATGATATAGCTCTACCTTAGATAGTATTCTTTTTTTTTCAATTTTGTTAAAATACATGTTATCGGGAATGTTTGAATATGCATGCACTAGTCAGTCATGAGCATGTTAATGGTAAATAAGCAAGCTTTATATGCTTTTGCAATGACCTTACCTTGTTGCAATTTTTTTTAAAAAAGGCTTCAGTTGCAGATTTGTTAAGCCAATATATTTTAAATCACGTCATATGGTGTTCAGATGCCTTTGCTATTGTTCCTTTAAAGCATACTTGATGAAATACTATATTGATATTGATACTTAATTTTACACAATAAATATGACATCACATACCTTTTATGTTTAAGGGAACCTCGGTAATATCAGTAACAGCAAGAGACGGCGATCCTGGACTGTCCAACTTGGTCAATTACACAATTATATTAAATGGTAAGCTATGATTGTACCTTCAAATAACTAATTAAAACGTTCAATATAATAAATAAACCAACATCTTGGTGCACCCTAGAACTTTGTTTAAACCCCATAGTGGTCGTTTTTGTCACTGACAAGTTCAAGACGACACCCCTATTGTCAACCATGTTGTGTGTGTGGTGTCCACACTTTGCTTTTGTTTATCCTTGCACACGCAAGTGTTGTTTTGAACGCGTGTTTTTAGTTGCCTGCGATCTGTAAACATTCTACGTCATCAATACAAAGTCCACATATATTATAAGATATACACCTTTAAACTTTAAATCTTCATTTGGCAACCTCTTTCAATGGTCCTTCCCAAACAAATTACCAGGATATTTAATCACGGCTCAAATTAAAAGTTTCAATAACTCCTCTTGGAGGAACTATTTTAAGAAACCGTTTAGTTCAATCTAGACGCAGGGAGTTTCCGTTTAGTTCAATCTAGACGCAGGGAGTTTCCGTTCAGTTCAATCTAGACGCAGGAAGTTTCCGTTTAGTTCAATCTAGATGCAGGTAGTTTCCGTTTAGTTCAATCTAGACGCAGGGAGTTTCCGTTTAGTTCAATCTAGACGCAGGGAGTTTCCGTTTAGTTCAATCTAGACGCAGGGAGTTTCCCTCTACAAGAAATTGCAATGCTAAGAGGGGCAGTTGTTGCTATTATTTATCTTGCAAGTGCAGCATTAAATCCGATGTTAATGGTAGAATGTTTAATGTGTGTCTAGGTGTTGATTGGCGTACATCTCACGTCTTTTATGTTTTGACCGCGTTGTGGTATACAATATGTTGGACAAACATGTCGATCCTAAAATTTCGATTTCGTGATCATAAATGTAAGGCAGGTAATTCCAAAAGAAAAAATAAAGTCACTTGTACCAACACTTTTCTCACTTGGGCCATAGTTTCAATAATGTCACTATTCAACCGGTTTAATATATAATTTATGGTAATGATAACAACTCTAAAGTAAGGGCTAGACATATTACAGAATGAATGAATGAATGGTGTTTTACGGCACGTCGACACATAAATAGGTCATATTGCGCGCAAAAACAGACGAATGATGAAGAAATTAAGTAGTAACTAAAAATTAATGTAAATATATAAAGTTTTTAAAAATAAGGGATGATATGGTAGCAATATAAACTATATACGTAAATCAACAAATGCCCGTCAACGGGTATATACTCAAGTAAATATATACATGTATAAGAACACATTATAATGAAATATATAGTCTGATTTCTTTTAGGAAATCTAAAACAAGACTAAAATCTATAGTATCAAATAAGTCTTTCTGTTACTTGTGATAACCGCTGCTCCCAAATAAATTCCATTATGTTTATTTCGCTCTTCGGGACATTTAATTTTATAAGATACTGGGACAATACGCCGTACGACATGGGGAAGTAGTAAACTCCATGTCCACCGCCATATGCTTGCCATCTTCGGGATGGTTAGAATTTTGTACGATTGATTTTATGAGTATTGAGTTCTGCTCAACCCGGGACTAGAGGGCGTGAGCGTCAGCTAGCATAATTTCACTACCGCTCATGAACAGTCTCAATCAAACCGAGACTGCAATATTTTGTATGTGTCGTCCTCGGCCGTTTCCAAAGGTCCATTATCATACCCTTTTTCATAGTATTAACATTGTAGTACCTTTGACGTATAGGATCAAAGTCTACACATTCCAACAAGATGTGTTTGACCGTTAACGGTGCAAAGCAGGGTATACATTCTGGTAATTGCTCAGCTTGTAATAAATATGAATGAGTATAACGTGTGTGCCCTATGCTGCACCGGGCTAGGACAACTTCTTCTCAACGAATGGGTCTACTAGAAGAACGCCATTCTCCAAGTAACGGTTTAATTGAATGAAGTTCATTATTAACTGACAAATCCCAAGCGGCTTGCCTATATATTACAGAACTAAAGTGGGTTAACATATTGCAGCCACCTTAGGAATTCTGAAATTCTGTTCAAAATCGTAAATCTAGGGCTCATGGTCCTACATCAAACGGAAATCGCGTGTAATTATGTCATTCGCTGATTAACATTCTATCTTAAACAGACTGGAAAGCACTCTAAGCTTTCACGTAAACACCTCTTTGTCCATTTCTCCACTTAAGTTGATCGATTAAGAAGCAGACACAGTGTTCATTCATTCAGACCCTTTGTATAGCAATGCTTTCATAATTCAATGTTTTACGCAACATTTTCTACGACCCCGTATTACAAGGAGTCTCCCTTCAGATATTCCCTAGACATACTAAATCTAAATAAGGATATTGATTGTATTGACATACCAAGTATTTTTCGAGATAATCGCGAAGTTCATTATATTCCTCAATATTTCAAAAAGTCCGAAAGTTCTATTATTTGTTTAAGCATAAAAAACAATAAGAAATACTATTTTCAACTACAACAAAATAGTTTCTAAAGGAATATGGCTGTAAAGCGTCCATGCTATGCTCCGGCAGATCATGTCATCGCTGAAAGTTTTGATATAGATAAAGGTATTCGGCCTTTGTTTTCTAGAAGTCCGAAATATAGATTTCATTCAATGAATGATTTTAATGCATCTCTTGCTCACATTTTTCGGATTTTAGTATAAAATGGTGTTTTGGAGAATATGCTGACACGAACTCCCTTTCTACTTAAACAAAAACACTCTTAAAATCATAGATAACAAACTTTTATTCAGCTAACTCCTCTTTATTTCCTCAGAGGCCTATGTTTCGTATCGTAATTTGATATTGGGAATCAAAGAATTTCTTAACAATAGTTTTAGTTCCTGCTGAAAAATCAACTAATAGTGTAATTATTGGTTGACGCCTACATAACGACAATGTTTACCTCTGAAACCCGAGAGCACTAATTCGTACACTCCAGTTCAGTTCAATCTACTGAGGATTATTTTGTTTCCACGCATATCATAGTGCACGGGGTAGACGAAAAGCAAAACAAACTCGCAACTATGTTCTGAACTTCTGAATTACACAAACAGCCTTATACATTAATTTAGTTCCTGCATCATTACACAAAATCCCAAACTTTCAGTCTGCTAAAGCTTATGACAACTCCGGGATTAATTTATTTTGGTCTAATAAAACAAAACCAGAAGACTTTTTTGATCAAATTTGCAATACGCGTGAGTTGTTATTTATTTTACTACCTATTACTACTTATTACCTTATCACTACTTATCACCTTATCAACGACACGTGTAATGCTCTCATTCAAATCATTTTTGCTAGAAAAAAAAACAACATCGTTGGTCGGTAACACTATTAAAGCTTTTTTACTGACGGCACTTTCGAAATTAGACCACGTGGATTTGCCAAGAAGTTTGTGAAGCATTTATTTTCCTGTTGGATAATATTTTCGTCAAGTATAGTACTACCATTTATAGACGTATTGTGAGTACGAACTGGGCACTTCTTGTCGCAGATTTGTTTTTGAATTGCTATGAAAGAGATGTTATGTTGAGTCTTTCACCATATACTTAGGTAGATGTAATTGAAACCTTTACTGACACATCTCGTTATCTGGATGACATATTTAACACTGCCAAGACTAACTTTTCTACTTGTTAATATTATCTATCACAAAGAACTCAACAAAGCTAATACTTTTGACAGAGTTTCTTCTTTTTCCGATTTACATTTTACTATTGCAAATGAAGAAATACTTAACAAAAGCTATGACACTACAGATGCTTTCTATTTTAATATTGTTAATTGTCTCCACTTGGACGTGAATATAGAAAAACGAATAAATTGAGAAATAAAATCTCCATAAGAAGTTCCTCGAGAAAGAGTAGATTCTTATGGATGTCAGGAGGTGTACAGTACTGGTTCTACCCAGGAAAAGTGGGTGGTCTTCTTCAACCACAAAAAAACATCGACCAGAATATATAACCTGACATGTGTTGAAAATGACGTAACACATCATACAAACAAATAAATCCTATATCTACAGCTCGCAGATGAACTGGGGATTTAATATTTGTAATATTTAAACAAAACTACTCCATCAGGGTAACCGTTACGTTAAACTTCGTAAAAAATTTACAAAATGTTATTATCGTAACCAGATCTACTTTTAAAATATAAAAGTAATTTAAGAAATCCTCTACGGCAAGGACTATCACTATCTGTCTTCTATGGTGACGTGATATTACAAACTTCGTAATATCCTTGGTTATGATCAATGTTTTACAATCTGTATTACACTTGTTAAAAAGTTTATCAAAAGAGATTATGATCCTATCATCTTTAAACGCACTGCATATTTAGCTTGGCTCATTTACAGTTTTCGATATGCTTTCCTGTTTGATTGTGCGATGACCGGACATATTGCGAACCCTGTGATGACGTTAAGTTTAATCATGAAAGAACGGTAACTTTTGCTGTTTGTATTCAATCTTCTCTTTTCGTACCATTAATAGTTTATTCTCATGTTGCTTTGGCTTCTGTCAAAAGAAATATAAAAAGATCGGACAGGGAAAGTAGCATTCAAGGAGGACAGTCAACCACAAAACACAGAAACAAACATGGAAACAGACAAACAAGAAGGCAAAAGTAATAATAAAAGTAAACGACATCACAAACACAAAAGGGTTGACAATAGGGCTACCGCCTTGGAACGGTCAGTGGCAAAGTAGGCCACTGGGGTTTAAACCGGTTATAGGGTGCACCAAACCTCACACTTACCCTACTGTCATCCCATTAAAACAGGACAGTGTAAAAAAAAAAATCCCCGCCATGATCTAATCTCTAACCAACAAGGCAGCATCAATAGGCAATATAAGTAAAACACAAATATGCTCGTGTAAATATAATACAAAAAACAATAGCCTAGAAAGCCACAATGAAGGTACTCAATGACTTGGCAGAAGCCAGAGCAGTAAGAGAATACACCATTAAGGGCAAGAACAAGAAAGATCATAGACAAACATCAAACGCGACCGTCCTAATGGGCTTTAGGTAGGCGCCATCATAGGGTCCACAGCCTGTCCGGTCATCGTACAATTAAAGAGGAAAGCATAGTGTCGAACTGTAAAAGGGTCCACCACCAAGCATGCAGTACGTTGCAAAATGATAGGGTCATACCTTTTTTGATAAACTTTTTAACAAGTTTAACAAAGATAGTATGAAAGTGATCATGACCAAGAATCTTACGAAGTTTATAAATCACATCACCATAGAAGTCAGGTTGTGATAGTCCTTGTCGCAGATGAGTACTTGATTTCTGGCTTTCTTGGCATTTGTTTATATATATATCATCCTCTTTGGGTATATATTTATACTGCTTATTGTTTTGTTTTTATTAACATTGTCCCGTTATATTTGGACAACAGTAAAGTAATAGTGAGGTTTGGTGCACCCTGGAACCTGGTTTAAACTATCAGCGACCGTTTTGTTACTGACCGTTGCAAGGCCATAACCCTATTTGTTTGTGTGATGTCACAGACCTTGCCTCTTATTAACTTTGTAGTTATTGTTTGTTTCAATGCATGTTTTTGGTTGACTGTGATCTGTGATTGCTACATTTTCTGTTCGGCATTAATACCTACTTTTATACCTATATCAATTGATTCTGTGACATGCCTATACTTAAATCCTACTTTTACAGGCAGTTCCTGTGCAAACATCTTTAGCATAAATAGCAACGACGGTACGATCTCTACAGCTCTAAAAGTTGACAGGGATTCTGGTGATATTTTCGATGTGTCGGGCATATGCATACTTAAAATCATGGTAGGTAGATTGTTTGTTTAACTTTAAATCGTTTGATGGATATTTGTATAATTGTATTTAGGAATAGTGATATTGAACTACCATGTTCATATAGTGAAACCATACCTTAAATGTAAAAAACACACACGACGTAACCTGTTTAGTTAAACACTTAACTCTTAGCATGCACCAAATGCCATAAGCCAGATGGGTTAGTCGGTATCATCAGACTGAGGGAATGGGATTGAAAATGTATGATTCCTGTGGATGCGTATTCACCTTCGAGTTGGTATAATTATGGAATTAGTATATTGTGCCCTGCAGTTTGGACAAACACACCAGATTGTTTCAAAGAATCTTGACAAACTAAAATATATATAAAATAATCTAAGGATTCGCTTTAAAATGATAGTGTAGTTGGTTTCATATATCTCTACAAATTTCCAATATGTATCTTTATTTGTTATCCTACATTTAGAGTAACCACTCCAGCGCTTGTACCTATGATTATACAAAAACATATTTATTTCGCGTTTTAAGGTTACTTTGGAGAATACTGGTGTGTATTTTATAACTCTCTTAAACTATCATATTGTATATAATACAGACAATAATCAACCTACACGAAATAAAAGGAAACGTCAGCTAAAGAGATATGTTTGTCCAGTTTACACGTATATAATGGGGTCATCGGTACTTATTCTGGCTCCAATTTCTCAAAATTAAATATGTGATAGTGTATTATGTATTAGGTCTCAATCTTAAAACTGGAGTTTATGGCGTGCCATGGAATGAGAGAGACATTAGTGTGTCATCCTTGCATCATCAGTTTAACTCGTTGACGTTTGAGAAATATTCCTCCACTAGTCGGCTGAGAATTCCTATAGTAGAGTATGTGGTACAGATTAGGACTTTCTTCTTGAATTTTCTTCAGAAGTGGAACATAATATCATGCAGATATATGACTTTAGTTTTGGCACACCATATCATCAGATACTCATTAGCCAGACAGAGATTAATAAATATTCAAAGACGATAAGGTTTTGTTTAGACTTAAAACGAAGCCTTTTGGTGAGTTTTTCAATGTATGATTTAAGTTGCAGAAGAGTTCAATTGACAGTCGTTGGTTATATCATTTCGTCAAGGTAGATTGCAGGATACAGACAGCAAGCCGAAGCGTCATGGAAATGTTCATATAGTGTAGAAGATTAAACATTAAATTGAAGATTTTAGCCAGTCGGATGCCTGCATAATTGTGGCTATGTCAATGCGATTGTCCGGCTCGAAATTGTTTTAGCTAATCAGGAAACAGACCGTTTTTAGTTGTGCCAAATAGGTTCCTTCATGTTGATGAACACGATCAACATGGTTCATGTTTATCGGTTTGAAAGTGGTCATGGTTCCTCCGCAATTCACACTGGATACAGGTTTGGTTCGCGCCCAAGGCCAGTGTACATCTCGCAGCAATTGTTCAATGTTGATGGTCCGTCCGTGGTGGTGTTGAATCGGTGGTAGGTCCCCCTGTCACAACAGGAGCTAGCTGTGACAGGTGATATCTCGCCTAATCTATTTCAAGAAATAAAATGTCTCGACTAATAAGAATAATTTTCTCTATCCTTTTTATAACACTGAATGCTATAGTTAAACATATTGAGATAATGTGCATTTTAACGGAAGTTCCAGCATCTTATGTTTGTATTGATGGTGACTGTGCAAAACCATTTATCTTCAAACTTTAAACTACATAATTTTATCCTTAAAAAGTGAATTCATGCATTTAACGTGATTATATTGGATACAAGCCATAACCTAACACATGACAGATCCATCATAATGTATACACTAATATATATATATTGTAAATAATAGGCAAAGGAAATAAACAATAGTCAGATCGCAAATACTACAACTACTACAGATGTAACAATTACAATCAACGACAAAAATGACAACGCCCCTAGCTTTGGTAACACCACATATACTGCAGATGTGCATGAAAATACTGCAAGGAACGTTCCTATTACAATTTTAGGATCGGGATCTCTAGATGTTAGAGATACAGATCAGGTAAGTAAGCATGGCACTTGTCTTAGAGGGGACACGTGGCAATCTTTCTTTCTTTAAAACTCGCGACGTCCCGTTACTTGTTCTACATAACTTGCATGTTTTCAAATCACGGTTAATTATTTGAATTTTTTTCAAAGCAAATTGTTTTTTATATTATTTATTGTTGTTTATATTGCACCTGGAATATGGTGGAATAACAAAGAAAATTTGAATTCTTAAATGTTGTTTTCTTTGATTTAGTTATTTGCAAACGGGCTTAAAGTCAATATGATATTGGGTTAATAATGCTAAGTACTAATTTGAAGGCTAGATATTTACTTCTAGATTGCCGTGTATCTGTTTAAACTGGACAATTATGGTGAATGATTGATATTTGTATTGGATTTTTACCTATTATCATCATCATGGGATTCTACTTGCAGTTATTTAACATGTACATTACTTTAATTGAAGTTGCAATATTATATCGTATTTATTTCTTTGTAATGTAGATATGTCAACAAAAACTGACGTTTTGTTTAAAAGTGTTTCAGCCAAAGTTTTTTTGGACTTTTCAGATAAAATGCGTCTAGTACCTAAATAAGTATTATATTAGTCAAACAGACATGTTTAGTGGTAATTAAAAATACCTTACTTTTCAAAATCAGTTGAGAAATAAAACTTTCATGTGCGAAAGCTGTTTTTGATGGGACATTTTCAATGCAAAATTCTCCTGCAGGAAACATTTCTTTAGAATTGTTATCCAAAAATGTTTTTAAATTGTTGGATATTTGTATATTAAGACACCCTGAAAGTGTTATAGCAAACTATGAAGGCTATCTCTAGTTATATGGAATGTCAATTTTCTGCTGTCCCACCAACAAGGAAGTTACATGGGAAAAGCCCCATCAAAAATCATTTAGGCTGTAAAATATTTATTTCGCACAGATTTTCAAAACCAAAGTGTTTTTATTTACCACTGAAAATACCAGTTCTAATGATATATAACTAGTGTACGTATTATTCAATTGCTCAAGCTACTGTAGAAAAACTTTTGGCTGAAACAAGCGCCTTAAACAATAGATGAGTTCGACAATAAGCCAAATTGACATATACGATCCGGAGTTTATGCCCTAGATTATGTCAAAATTAGGGAAAGATAATTTCAGCTAGATTACACAGTAACTTCAATGAACCCCTTCAGATTTTTACTATTTTTTTTATTGAAGGTTAGCTTCAAAGAAATCATCATGCGGCGAATAAGTGAGCGAAATTAATGTATACGTTATGAAGTTATTGCCCTCGGTTATGTCAAAATAAGGACGTTGTAGCTTGATTACACAATAACTTCAGCATGCGACTTTTTTATAGCACAGTGGCGTTGCATGTGCAGTGTGGCGGCAGTAAAACGTCTCCCCGTGCAATCAGTACTGTTATGCATTCGATGTTTGGAGATCACTGAGCCCGATACTTATATTTAATTATCGGTGGTACTTTTTCATTTCTTTTTGTTTTCTTACTTAATTTTCGATTCAGTGGTTCCACTACTCCGGCCGATTAAAGGTTCTGGGTATTGTTTAACCACTTATAGGATAGGTTGTCTGCTTTTTAATTTAGTCTTTTGACTGTTACTTGTGATATGCAGGCTTCATAACCGCTGCTCCCAACTAAATTCCATTATGTTTATTTCGCTCTTCGGGGCATTTAATTTTATTAGACACTGGGACCATACGCCGTACGACATGGGGAAGAAAGGCACTCCATGTCCACCGCCATATGCATGCCATCTTCGGGATGGTTAAAATTTAGTACTATTGATTTTATTAATATTGAGTTCTGCTCAACCAGGGGCTAGAGGGCGTGAGCGGTAGCTAGCACATTTCCCTACCGCTCATGAACAGTCTCAATCAAACCGAGACTGCAATATTTCGTATGTGTCGTTTTCGGCCGTTTCCAAAGGTCCATTATCATACTCTTTTCTAATTAAAGCAAAATGTTTATTTATAGCGTTGTAACAGTTTCAACGAAATATCAGATGTATTAGACAACGAGCAAAATCGAACAATGCATTGTGAAGTGCTGAAAGAGGGGGAAATTTGAGTGTTTGACATCAAGGAAAACGAAAATAAAAAACATACTCGTCTATAATTATACTGGATTACAAATAATAATTTGTTATTTCGCATCAGACAGAATTCATACGTAACTTCATGAATTGTTATGAAAGCCATGATATCAAGTGATATCAGATCCTCGTCTGTGTATTGTTTATCCTATATAACCATATTCTATCAATATAATATGCGTTGCTAAATCCTCCAAATAAAGTCACCATTGAGATAATCGACATGTGTTTACCGTTCTTACAACAATCACACATTGCTCTGCTTCATGTTGTTCAGTCTTGGTCAGTAAGCGTTTGTTTTGTGCATCTGTATTTCTGACATGTAATATATTGTACATGTCCGGACCCAACAGTTACAGTATATTAAGTTAAAACGACCAGATAATACTCTTAAACCTAGAACTTGACCAGTTCGTTTTTTTGGGTCTGAAAAGATTTGTTTAAGCTATTTGTGGGTATTCGTAGTTGGGTCAAAATCGGAATATTGATTCATCATAGACCGGCCAGTGCAAAAGAAATTTACCAAAAGGATTAGGTTGTTGAGACACAAAGGTCACAGACCCAATACAATAAATGTTTTTCAAAAGAAGTACGTTGTTGAGGCACACAGGTCACAAACCCAATACAATAACAAATTTTCAAAAGGAGCAGGATCTAAGGCACACATGTCACAGACCCAATACAATAAATATTTTTAAAAAGAAGTAGGTTGTTGAGGCACACAGGGCACACACCCAATACAATAAATGTTTTTCAAAAGGAGTAGGGTGTTGAGGCACACAGGGCACAAACCCAATACAATAAATGTTTTTTCAAAAGAAGTAGTTGTTGAGGCACACAGGGCACAAACCCAATACAATACATGTTTTTCAAAAGGAATGTGGTGTTGAGACACACGGGTCACATACCCAATACAATAAATGTGTTTCAAAAGGAGTAGGGTGTTGAGGCACACGGGTCATAGACCCAATACAATAAATCTTTTTAAAAAGAAGTAGGTTGTTGAGGCACACAGGGCACACACCCAATACAATAAATGTTTTTCAAAAGGAGTAGGGTGTTGAGGCACACAGGGCACAAACCCAATACAATAAATGTTTTTTCAAAAGAAGTAGGTTGTTGAGGCACACAGGGCACAAACCCAATACAATACATGTTTTTCAAAAGGAATGTGGTGTTGAGACAAACGGGTCACATACCCAATACAATAAATGTGTTTCAAAAGGAGTAGGGTCTTGAGGCACACGGGTCATAGACCCAATACAATAAATGTGTTTCAAAAGGAGTAGGGTGTTGAGGCACACAGGTCATAGACCCAATACAATAGATGTGTTTCGAAAGGAGTAGGGTGTTGAGGCACAAAGGTCACAAACACAATACAATAAATGTGTTTCAAAAGGAGTAGGGTGTTGAGGCACACAGGTCACAAACCCAATACAATAAATGTGTTTCAAAAGGAGTAGGGTGTTTAGTCACACAGGTCACAAACCCAATACAATACATGTGTTTCAAAAGGAGTGGGATATTGAGGCACACGGGTCACAGACCCAATACAATACATGTGTTTCAAAAGGAGTGGGATATTGAGGCACACGGGTCACAGACCCAATACAATACATGTGTTTCAAATGGAGTAGGGTGTTGAGACACACAGGTCACAGACACAATACAATAAATGTGTTTCAAAAGGAGTAGGATGTTGAGGCAAACAGGTCACAGACCCAACACAATAAATGTGTTTCAAAAGGAGTAGGGTGTTGAGGCACACAGGTCACAAATCCAATACAATAAATGTGTTTCAAAAGGAGTGGGATATTGAGGCACACGGGTCACATACCCAATACAATAAATGTGTTTCAAAAGGAGTAGGGTGTTGAGGCACACGGGTCACAGACCCAATACAATAAATGTGTTTCAAACAGAGTGGGATATTGAGGCAAACGGGTCACAGACCCAATACAATAAATGTATTTCAAAAGGAGAAGGGTGTTGAGGCACACAGGTCACAGACCCAATACAATAAATGTATTTCAAAAGGAGAAGGGTGTTGAGGCACACAGGTCACAGACCCAATACAATAAATGTGTCCAAAAGGAGTAGGGTGTTTAGGCACACACTCTCCTGGAAATGGACTTATAATCTTGATACCGGTTTAAAACGGTTATACCCCATACCATGTAATATGTCTCACATTTACAAATAATATATAATATAGAGTATATGCTTATATGGGTCCAAATATTTCAGTTTCATTAAATGTTTATATATTATCTGAACGCAGCGTAACTCATTATGTCTGCAAATACGTGGTCTAAAGTATATATTGTTTATATTTTTTGATGAATGCAGAGCACTATCAACGCTGAAATGACCTTGTCTCTAAAATATCCGAATGATGCCGAGTGTAGGGATTTCACGGTATCTCCAACTACAGTACGAGGGGAAGGGTCGATTATGATACGTGTAAACAATACGGATCTTCTCGATTATGAGCATAACATGACAATTACGTTTTTGGTGAGTATGTAATGAAACTGTGTTTAATTCGGATTTCTTTCATTATATATAAACAAACGTATATTAAATGTGAACATTTTAAAATTCCAACAATATTTTATTGCATCGTTATTTGCAAGGAATTAACACGGGTAGGCAACACGTTCGGACAACATTCAAATACTAAATTTCCTTCCGTCATTGATGCCATCGTTTAAACCCTCATTTTCTTTAGTTTCTGGAACACAACTTTAATTTGCTTTTTACTGAGAGGAATGAATTACTACTACTTGTGCGGATCAAGTGTCGGACCGGAACCAGCTTATGTCCACCAAAAAATCTAAAGCTATGAAAATATATTTAATTTTCCCTGATGAACTTCGACCACAATACTAAAAGTTGCGGGTGTAAATGCGTTGACTTCGTGGTCGAGGGATTAACGACGTTGCGTTGTAAACTTTCTCGCCTCTCACCGTTGCGGGTTCGAATCCAGGTTGACTTGTAAGTGAGAAAGTGTCAATTCTTACGGAAGGCGGGAGGTGTAAAGTACTGGTTCTACCCAGGAAAAGTGGATGGTCTGCTTCTACCGCAAAAAAATCAAGCCCATTCTTTGTGGCTTTTTAGTAGAATATCGCTTAAGCCGGTGCTAAGAGGCATAAGAGGTGGTGTTGGACTTTACATTACCTGCCATGAACAGACAGACCAATAAAACTACTTTTATTTTTTGTTTGTGTTTATTGCTTCCAGGGGATCCCCCTTTCAGTATTTATATATAACCTTATATGGTTAAAAATGACGTAAAACACCATACGGCAAACAAACAAGCCAACAAAAAAAGTAAATGCATTGCGTCCTGCTACAATGTAAGGAAATAAGTAAGCGGCCAATGTATATAATTGCAATGCGAACAATAACGTACAACTTGTGGTTTTACTTGTTTCTTTTTTTCTTCAAAATTTCGAAATTATGTGTCCTGATGTTTTATTTATAAAAAATATTCTTTTGAAGATCTTCATTCATATGTAATATTTAAATAATCCGATTATGATTGAAACATGTAAAACTGTCTCATTTCTGTTTGTTAGGTCATTGCTACAGAAAAAGCCAACATTAGTCACGTTGCCACAGCAACGGTTGTTCTTAATATTCTGGACATGAATGATAACAACCCCCAGTTTGACAATTCCAGCTACACATTTTATGTACCAGAGAATTCTCCAGACGGAACATTCGTTGGTAATATAACGGTTAGTTACCTTATATTGTTCCACAAACAACTTCATAACATTTATTTCATTGCCTAATCTTTTCTAGAGAGGAAATTATGTAATGTGTTTTTTTATAGTTTCTAGCTTAACTTTTTGTTTAGATTCGCCTCTTTTCACCTAATATACTTAATTAATCACATATTTTGAAATTCTTTAAGCGTGTTTTAAATTATCAATAGAAAATTTGATTTAATAAGTTTCTTTCAGGATTTCGGGATATTGATAAGACTATAATTTTATTTCGTGTGTAATTTTTAAATTATTGTTGGTAATTAAACGAAAACTCAGTATAAGCACGAACATTTAAACGAAATCTGATTGTGCGGACCTGCCGAATATTTCAAAACAATCTACATTTAATTTAATTGTTGATTTTATTTTTTATTATACGTGTTCAGTACTGTTTTAATTAGGTATTATTAAATTCATGTTTCTAGGCGACAGATGCTGATTCAGGGGAATACGGAAACGTTTCTTATTCGATATCTGGAGGAAACAATAGGTAAAACAATAACATTGATCTGTTAGTCTTAAACATTTCAAAGCGTTAAGATTGTATAATTTAAACACGCGTTTTGTTTTAAATTCACAATCTTGTTATAAATATCAAGAAAAACGTAAACTGTTCTTATAGTTTTTGTAAAAGTCTATTGAAAACTCAGCAATATCTCTCTGCATCTATATCTAATAATATATCATGTGTGCTTGTTTAGGGGATAGGAAGAATATATGCTTGCAGTCTAAATACTACCAACTTCGTTCTTGTTACCATTTCTAATTGCCTCCCGTTCAAATATAATATCAAAAAACGTGTGGTATTAATGTAGAACTAACAGAACACGGTCAACAAAAATCACACATACGTCTCGGTGATACAGATGCTCACAATTCTTAATAAAGCAACAAAGTGGAAAATGTGACTTATGTCGACATTTAAGATTTCTACATATTTTTAAATATCCTTACTAACCTCTCAGAGACTCTACAAACCAACTGTTTAAGGTAAATATCCTTACTAACCTCTCAGAGACACTACAAACCAACTGTTTAAGGTAAATATCCTTACTAACCTCTCAGAGACACTACAAACCAACTGTTTAAGGTAAATATCCTCACTAACCTCTCAGAGACACTACAAACCATGAGGTAAATATCCTTACTAACCTCTCATAGACACTACAAACCATGAGGTAAATATCCTTACTAACCTCTCAGAGACACTACAAACCAACTGTTTAAGGTAAATATCCTTACTAACCTCTCAGAGACACTACAAACCAACTGTTTAAGGTAAATATCCTTACTAACCTCTCAGAGACACTACAAACCAACTGTTTAATGTAAATATCCTTACTAACCTCTCAGAGACACTACAAACCAACTGTTTAAGGTAAATATCCTTACTAACCTCTCAGAGACACTACAAACCAACTGTTTGAGGTAAATATCCTTACTAACCTCTCAGAGACACTACAAACCAACTAACCAACTGTTTGAGGTAAGTATCCTTACTAACCTCTCAGAGACACTACAAACCAACTGTTTAAGGTAAATATTTAGCTGCAGGTTTTATTTATACATAACCGTAATAACACTATTAATAAAATGTATCAAATCTAAAGAAAACGTTTAAACAATTGATAAAAGTGACTTGATTAAAACATGGCTAAGAACCTTTATGAATATAGACCCAGGACTAAGCCTATAATCGAAACATGTAGTACTTCTTAGTTGAATTGTTTTTAAGACAGATAAGTGAATATCGCTTATTGACATTGACTTAACTCAAGTAAACATTATTTATATTTTTGAGCAAAGAAGATTGTATCTTCCTTAATTTAAGAAAGTAAACTAGAATAATTTTATATAACTACTACTGACTTATTGTGCAGCCGTTTATCGTGTAGTTAAATAATGAAAGAACGAACAGTCATGGTATTATAATGAAATAAAATACATGGTATTATAAAAGAAATAAAACACAATTAAATTCATCATCGGGAGAAGACTTTCTTGTCGTGCCCTCAATTTTTTATTTTCTTGTTGCTCTGGCTTCTGCCAAGTCATTGAATATCTTCTTTGTGGCTTTCTAGGCTATTGTTTTTTTGTATTTATATATACACGAGCATCTTTGTGTTTTACTCATATTGCCTATTAATGCTGCCTTGTTGGTTAGAGAAAAGTTCATGGCGGGGATTTCCTTATTTACACTGTCCTGTTTTATTGGGTTGACAGCATTCGCAACATCTCGTACACTGCTTCGCAGTATGACTCGAATGTAATACGCAGGTTTCCATATTGGTTACGTCATACTAGCGTGACGGGCGTCAGATTCCCGCCAAAACGAATTTGCATTCAATATCAAGGTTATCTTCAACATTTAGCCGATTGCTCCATCTATAGTTGATTTACGTCAAAGCAGTGATAAAACTTTCATCTGTATTGTAAATAATACACATGCAAATCATACATCAACACGTGTGGCAAGCGGCCATATCGTTTATGTAGCAACAGCTTAGCAACAGTGGACTATTTTCTGTGGCGTTGCCATCCGGCTAACATAATGTCAATATTTTGAACATACCCAAGCGCCGTGATACACACAAGCGGGATCCCGAGGAATGACGGGATTGGCAGAGCGTTAACGATTGGGTTGACAGTAGAGTAAGTGTGAGTTTTAGTGCACCCTAGAACCTGGTTTAAGCCCCCAGCGGCCTTTTTTGTCACTGACCGTTCCAAGGCGGTAGCCCTATTGTCAACCCTTTTGTGTTTGTGATGTCTTATTTGGCCTTTTATTCATCTTTAAATTTGTTCTTTGTTTCTGTGTGTGTTTGTTGTTGACTGTCGTCATTGAATGCTGCTTCTTCTTTCGATTTTTATATCTATATCTATAGGATATGTTTTATTATGCCCTGATCCTTTTTAATGTTTTTACTTCGTGTGTAATGTTGTGCAAGTATAAGAAAGAATGTTTTGTAACCAACTGCAATAAAAATAATAACATTTATTTATATTTAGCAAACTTAACGTTATGGTCGTGTCTTCATATGTTTTCTTTCAACACAGCAAGATGTGTTTTAAAATTATCGTCATGTATTACTTTACAAATTAATGTATATTACATTCTTGAATGAAATAGTGTTTAAGTTATTCTGTCTGTGAATTGCTTTGAAAATTTAATTTAAAAAACATAAATGTGTAAAATTAAAATTATCTTGGTGTTTACAGGTTCGTTGTCGATAAGTACACTGGCAAATTATATGTAAATTGTGATCAATGCAAGGACGAACTGGACATGGAAACAAGAGACGAGTATCAAATGACGTATACAGCAACCGATTTAGGGGGCAGAAGTAATGCAACCTCACTAATCATACACTTGATGGATGTCAATGATAATACACCGACATTTTCGAGACCGGTCTACTCTGCTTATTTGCAAGAAAACGACATTCAGTACAATACGACCCCGGTACTAACTGTCGAGGTATTACCGTGTTACTCCTTATACTATTTTTCACATACGCAAGTTTGCATTTATCAATGGTATTAGCATTGTTTATTCAACTTCACTAATACAGGATCTGGTAAAAGACGAACCAAGCATAACAATATCAGGCAGCACCAGCAATATGTACTACATCTTTGCTCATATTATAAAGTAAGCAGAACTATTTTAGCATACATTTGACACTTGTTAAGATATCTTCAAGATACCCAGCCTATAAATGTAAACGATAGAATAATACAATTCCGGGTAAAGAGTGAACATGTTTAATACACATGTTTAATACACATGTTTAAACTTCTGTCAGTAATGAATCCACATCCTATTGAATGTTTTATTGTTTCTTGATTTACGTAGGCTACTGACAGAGACCAGCCTCATACAAATAACAGCGCAGTAAGATACAGTATCACTAGTGTCTCTGATTCAGGAATGCATTCCAACTTCACATTACACAATACTTCTGGAGAGTTACTTCTTAATGCACCTATTGATTTTGAGAAACTTACCAATACGACTGGAACAATACAGATGATAGTAACGGCAACTGATCTTGGCACTGACCCTCTTACAAGTAACTGTACCGTTACGCTTCATGTACAGGTAAGAACACAATGTAAAACAATCCCATAGTAATATATGTTTGATCATAAAATATGCACGACCAAACTTTATAATTGATACATAATGTTAATTTAATGAAACCTCAGGTACGACAAACAGTCATCAACTTTATTTTGGAAATGCGATGCTACAAAGTATATTACCTTTTAATAAGATTTTGCGGTGGATCAAGGAGTACATACTTTCCAAGATGGCTTTGCCGATCTACTGATATGAGGTAAATGTGCTTAGGGGATATAGAACTATACCTCAAAATTGTAAATGTTAAAATGATGCTATTACGGAAGCGACAGAATGACCAAAAAAAAAGGAAAATACTAAAAGTATTATTTTAATATGTTTTTAAATTAATGTCTACATTTATCTTTTTATCCATTCATTCGTCCGTCCGTCCGTCCGTCCGCCCAAACATTCGTTCATCCGTCCTTCTGTCCATCTGCCTGTCTATCTGCACAATATGATAAACACTGCTGATGAAATATTATATGCTCCCACGACTGAATTCAATAATTCACTTCGACAAGGAATACATTTAGATTCCATTTTTCTCTATAATCTGGGATGATAATATAAAGCCCTGCTATAACCGTATGATTATATGCCGAAGATTTGAAGTCAAATGTTCATTTCGTTTAATTTGAAATTAGTCGAAATTCAATAATTCAATTCGACAAGGAATGAATTTAGATTCCATTTATATCTGTACGTGTATGATTATATGCCAATGATTTGGAAGTCAAATGTTCGTTTCATTTAATTTTAATAAGTGACTTTAGTAAATCATTTCGACAAGGAATACATTTAGATTCCATTATCTCTATAACCGTATGATTATATTCCAGTGATTTGGAAGTCAAATGTTTGTTTCGTTTAATTTGAAATTAGTAAATTCAATATTTCAATTTGACAAGAAATGAATCTAGATTAGATTTATCTCTATAACCGTATGATTATATTCCAATGATTTGGAAGTCAAATGTTCGTTTCGTTTAATTTGAAATTAGTGAATTCAATAACTCAATTCGACAAGGAATGAGTTTCGATTCCATTTATCTCTGTACGTATATGATTATATGCTAATGATTTGGAAGGAAGTCAAATGTTCGTTTCATTTAATTTTAAATGAGTGAATTTAGTAAATCATTTCGACGAGGAATACATTAAGATTCCATTTATCTCTATAACAGTATTATTGTATGCCAATGATTTGGAAGTAAAATGTTCGTTTTGTTTAATTTTAAATGAGTGAATTCAATACTTTAATTTGACAAGGAATACATTTAGATTCCATTTACTTGTATCACTATAACCGTGTGATTATATGCCAATGATTTGGAAGTCAAATGTTCGTTTCGTTTAACTTTAAATGAGTGAATTTAATAATTCAATTCGACAAGGAAAGAGTTTCGATTACATTTATCTCTATACATGCATGATTATATGGTACAAGTAATCTCTAACGCGCACACTATACTAACTTTGTTCTTTATACAAACAGGATGTCAATGACCATGCTCCTATATTCAACACTTCCCAGTTCAGTGCAAGCATTCGGGAAGATGCTCGTTCAGCACCTTTAATTTGTAAGTTTTAAATTTATTGGTACACGGAAGCAACATAAATGTGTTTAAATTTAGATTTAATCATTATATTCTCTGCTATCCGTGAAATTCATGACACCGAAAATAAAATGAAGTTGTTGTTCTTGTTATTTACTTGTTTTGTTTTATACACACACTTTAAATATGTAGCTGTAATTAATCATTAGTTGGAAGATACTGGCTGTATTTAAGCACAATTTAAATCAGTGCAAAAGCTTAAGTAAATTGGTAGACCGTTAGAGAAAAGTGGTTGAACTTTGTTATTATCTGATGTATCAATTATTTCAATTCTATTTGATTGGCACACAGTCGTTATGCACGATTGTACCTAACACAAGCAAATATTGACAAGCAACAACAAGGCATGCATGTATTTCTTTATGTCATTAAAGTGTCCGTGGTTGGGGGAGTTACTGCGTCAGATTCAGATGGTACGACTATGAACAGCAAATTCAACTATTTCATCGAATCAGGCGCTAACGATCGCTTTACTATTAACTCCATGAGTGGCAATGTGTCTGTCCAGATAAACGCAAAACTGGATAGAGAGACCGATCCAAGCTACAACATAACCATACTAGCCATAGATCAAGGTTCACCGCCTCTGACGGGTACTACTTCCCTAATTGTGACTATTGTGGACGTTAATGATGAACTACCTGTGTTCAATAAAGCAAGCTATGCAGTCGCTGTTCTAGAGAACACGACGAGTAATGACAGGAATATTATAACGTGTTATGCGAACGACAGCGATGAAGGCAATAAGCTGAATTACTCGATAACTGCTATCGAAGCCATTGACGAAAATGGTCAAAATATAAATTCTACCGATGTTCATGTAAGTAGACACTTCAAATAATACAACTATTGTTTAATGCACCGGTAGTCTCTCTTAACCATGTCAATAGATTACGTGTATGGGGGTTGGGTTTTTATTAATACAAATAAAATCAATCCATTGCATGTATAGATTGTAAAATCTTCAAATTCATAATGCAACATAAATTACTCGATGCTTGATGTGTTTATATTATATTTTAACGTAACCGACGTGATGCAATATGACAGATCCTGCTCGTGCAACAAAATCAAACCATGACCCCAAGCTAAATGTATATTTGACGTTTTTCATATTACATTTTGGAGTAATGTGTTTTATTTGAACGTACGTGTCTTTTTTAGAGTTTCTTTGGAATTCATCCAGATAATGGCACAGTATACATTATGGGAAATCCAGACAGAGAAACCGCAGAAATCATCATTTTAACGATACTAGTGGAGGATACAAATGCTTCATACCCTCGTCCACAGAATGCTACCAGTAAATATAAACAATTATGCGTATATAGTTCTCTAATAGCACAGATCGATATTGACGTCACACGATAAATTCCACGAAAATTTCGTGCCATTGAACAATAGAAGCACAATCAAATTCAGTAGATTCTGTTTTCGGACAAAATCATACATATTTGTACGAATGGAATCTATTTTTAGCAATTTTAAGAAATCTTGTTCCGTGCTATTTTGGCATGCATTTTTAATTGAATTGAATTGAATTTTATAGTCGAACTAACTTCTAAGTTCACAAGGCGACATTTCCATATTACACTGGTGGAGGAAGACACCAGGTGCCTCTCCGGGCGTGCACCTTGGTAGAACCACCGACGTTTCGCAAGCCAGTTTGATAGCTTTTTAACATAAGATTCCTAAGCCCATTAGGGATCGAACCCACAAGTGGTTAGGGGCAAGTGATTTTAAGCATGAGTTTTTAACATAATTTTCAAGAATATGCAATCTTTATTTCTATACATTCAATGACGGGTTATGTTATTACTGCTTTGTTATGAACGGCCATTACTCATGAAACATTTCCATTCAAGACAATGCTTATGCATGTATTTGTTTATCTATTCCAGCAACCCTAAGAATAACTATTACGGACATAAATGACAACTATCCGAAATTCGAGCAAAGTCATTACAATGTCAGCATATCCGAAAACGCAAACAATCCAGTTATATTGGACACATTTATAGCAACTGACAAGGACAAGAATAGAACAATGACGTATAGAATTTCAGCTTCGGATGCTTTTCAAATTAATAATAAAACGGGTAAGTGCTCCAACATAAGTTCGTTATATGTATCACGAATAACCATGATCACATTGCTATGTTATACCTTTTAAATGACATTTTGAAAGGACAAGGTAAGATAAGGGGCTATTTTGGCCCCAAATATGTTCAAAATGCAAAACAACTAATATTTACATATAATATGTTATGCATGTTGAAGTAAATTGATCATATTATATCTTCAAAATATATTTTTTATTTATTTTATCTATCTAGACGAATTAACAGGGTCTCAAATAAATGGCATTTTTTGGTAATTGTGTTATATTTTGCAGATTTTGGGCCTTTCTGGGCAAGAGTTTGATCCTAAAAATATAGAGCGCATCCCTATCAAGTACCTGTTTCAACAAAAATGCAGCTGTGCTCGGAGTTGCGCTCTGTATTTCCAAGATCAAAAACTGCTGAAAATAAACAAAAAAATATTTTTTTGAAAGAAAAGGCCTTGTTCGTGAGGTTCTTTATTCATTTAGAGGCTTCAAACGTACTTGTAATCTTGTGAGTTTTACTATTGGTTCAGTTCATTTGTAGCTAAACTAGATATTCAAAACTTGTGCATTAAACTTTCAATTTTGGTGGCCATTTGTGTCCCTTATCATACCTAGTCCAAAGCTATAACACACTTTTCTGCACCCTAGAACAAGGTTTAAACTCCCAGCGGATTTTTTGGTCACTGACCGTTCCAAGGCGGAAGTCCTATTGTCAGCTCTTTTATGTTTGTGATGTCCTATATCTTGCTTGTAATTGTTGTTTCTTTTTATGCGTGGTTTTGGCTGAATGTGGTCCGTAAATGCTGCATTTCCTGTTCGACCTTTATATCTACTTGTATAACTGAGAGATTTATTCCTGCATATGCTCTATCAAGTTCATTCAATATGTCACCAATCTCATCTGTTATTTTTATGTCGGTGGCATTCCTTACGGCCACGAAACCAAAATTAAGCGACATTTAAATTTATTCACTTATGGAAAACGACAAGATAGTTTAGATTAAGAACTGATTCGCATTATTATTTGGTTTTAAACACCGGTAGTAAAAGGCAAATTCCATAAGGCGCGTTAATGCGCAGTAACTCTGCCTCCTTGATTCCATGAGGCGTGTTAGTGCGCAGTAACTCTGCCTCCTTGATTCCATGAGGCGTGTAAGTGCGCAGTAACTATGCCTCCTTGATTCCATGAGGCGCGTTAGTGCGCAGTAACTCTGCCTCCTTGATTCCATGAGGCGTGTTAGTGCGTAGTAACTCTGCCTCCTTGATTCCATGAGGCGTGTTAGTGCGCAGTAACTCTGCCTCCTTGATTCCATGAGACGTGTTAGTGCGCAGTAACTCTGCCTCCTTGATACGTGAAGTTAATTTGAAATTAGACGCTGTTATCTTAAACAGGAAGTATGAACAGAATGCAAATAGTTTGGACTACAAGTAGTTTCAACAAATCCCTTTATTTATTTCTATTACATTTCAGGGGTATTATCAAAAACTGGACATATTGACAGAGAAATAAATGAGACGATTGATCTTGTATTGACAGCAACTGATAATGGAGTTCCGCCATTGTCTACTGATGTATCGGTTACAATACATGTTCTGGATTTTAATGACAATGGTCCTGTATTCCCTGACAATGTAACTGGACAGACAAGAAATGTAACAGAAAATGCGACAAACGGTACAGAGGTGATAATGATGTTGGCCACTGATATCGATATAGGCCCGAATCAAAATATTACTTACGCAATAAGTGGGGATGAAGAGAAGTTTAAAATAAATACAACGACAGTAAGTACAAGAAAAGTATATATTTATTATTAACACATTTTTTCCAATACAAATACATTGTGAATGCTAGTAATGTGTGAAACATTACTAAATAGTAAACATAATAGAATATAAATAGTACACTCAAGAGAAATGAAAACGCAACACGGGAATTTCCGCTATATATTGTATATACTGCACACTTAATTGCACATAATATTCCAAAGAAATCCAAAGATGTTTTGTAAAAAAAAAGTTGCAGTTAATTAGAGAAAGGACACAACTGTGATGTTGTAGTCGTTTTAATCACACTACACCTTGTAACAAGAACTTCATAAATGTTGAAATTGCTCTTTGGCAAACTGAGCTAGTCCAGTACTGTATTTAACGAAAATAGTTTGCAAAATGTTGCATCCTAAGTTTGCTCACATGATTGCGCCAAACGCGTACTCTGTTAATAATGAAACTTTGAAGGAATACTATTTGCTGTATTATTTGTTGTTTTAGTATTTTTTCCAAAAGGAAAAGTCTTACGTAGTCATGTACCATTCGATTAAAAGCAGCATATTGTACATACAATATATAGCGGAAATTCCCGTGTTGCGTTTTCATATCTCTTGAGTGTATTTGTTATATAACAACTATGTCCATAACACTGTTTAAAAGAAAATTTAGTCAGTGTATCATTTGCTTGTACTTGTCTTCGACATGTTCATCATCATCAACATAACTACTTCTTCCATTGTTTTGGTTTCGTACGATTGTCTTGTTCAATGAATACAATGAATAAAGTATTATTGTCATTAATCATTATATATCCCATTAGCAGTATACTTTTTTGGTTTTAGATGTTTCCCAACTGGCAGATTAACTAAACAGTTAATACGGCTGTTAAAGCTACTATAAATATTTGTCAGCGGTTTCTTTTTTCGCTTTTTCTTTTTGGTTTAGATGTTTCCCAACTGCCAGTTTAACTAAACAGTTAATACGGCTGTTGAAGCTACTATTTAATCTTTTCCAGCTTTTCTTTTTTTTTGTGTTTTTTTGTTTTTTGGATTGAAGTTTCCCAACTGCCAGTTTAACTAAACGGTTAAACGGTTGAACTACTATTTAATATTGTCTAGCTTTTTTGTTAGTTTAAATGGAATATATTGTACTTTTTTTATATTTTGTCGCTTTTAATTGGTTAAAGTAGTAAAGTGTAACTTATCTGTTGTTGTAATTTTCAGGGAATGATTACAGTTATAGGAAGTTTAGATCGAGAGATAAAAGCTAGCTATAGATTGTCAGTCATGGTTTACGACAATCCGAAAGAACAAAGTGAACAAAAGAGCTCACAAACATACCTTACCATACGGGTAGTCGATATAAATGACAACGAACCCATGTTTGAAAAGCTTTTTTATTTTGCAAGTGTTCTTGAAAATGTTGGTGTTGGATCCTCAGTAATCACAATAACGGCCAGCGATCTGGATGAACCTTCGACAAATAACTCAAGGATTAGTTACAGTATTGCAAACAGTACTTCTTCGGTTTCGGCTTCTTCGGCTGATTTGTTTTCAATAGATGCAACTACTGGAACTATTAACGTAAACAGTTCATTGGGACCATACGTTGGTTTCGTCATCATTGACGTCATTGCAGAGGATCATGGAGACCCTATGCTAAGCAACAATACTAGTGTGAACATAACTATACGTGACGTAAACTTACACAAGCCAGCGATCGGTAATATACCACAAAACAACACCATAAAGATATACGAGGTAATATGATAAATAACTTTTAAATTAAAAAGCACCATTAAAGATCTTTAACACTTCAAAAAAAAAAACACTCTAAAATTCTGGCCAAGTGTTCAGGTCAGATCACAGTGCATATTTGCCTATTAAAAATATATGTTTATCCAAGGGTTCTTAAAATACCCACGATTGAATATGAGTAAAATTAGTAATAAGTTGATAACTCTTAATTCGACGCTCCAGTTTTTGTGTTCGGTCTGTCTGGTTAAAGCCGTTTATATTATGTATATAGAGTTTGGATTTTTCAAAATAGGCAAATTATGTATATACTCCGTTGTCAGTAGGTGTGGAAGCGGTGTACATGTTTTAAAATTCGGCTATTGTTGGCGAGATAGCTACTTTAAGATTGTTTGCATATTTAACATAAACTTGTATTAGGAGCGTAACTTTAAACAGCAAAATAAGATCATGATGCAGTGTTATTTGTTTTTCAAGTGTATCTTAACGTTTGATATCTTTGATAGCCAATACTATTCAGTACTTTACAAATTGCATCCACAATATATTTTCAGTGTGCGAAGATTAGGACAGAAGTATATACTTTCAATTATACCGACGGAGACCATGATCTGAACGCCGAAGCCTTTTTTAACATCAGCGTTATATCTGAAGGCGACAATGTTCTGTCAACCTTTGAAATACAACCGAATGGTGTTCTAAGAACCAAATCGTTATTGAACTTCAATCTTAGACCCCTGTTTACGGTATTTGTTCAGTTTTCTACAATGCCCTTTACATAGAGGATCTTACATGAATACCTGTTTAATATTTAAGTTATATTAAGCGAGGCTGTGCAAAACCAATTCAATAATAAATATACACGAATGTGTGATTTTATTTATCACATAACTCTAAGAACGCTTCATAAGGTACAATTATTTATATAATGTTGCCGTATGTTCGTATTCTTCGTATGTTGACTCGGTCTTCTCAGTACGACACCGAACAACGGAACTACCACGTCGATTTCCGTAATCCGGTATTTTAAACGTTGTGGAAATTAACGAGGCAATTCCGATGCACATCGATCTTAACGGGAAAGACCGAACGATGATGCATTTGTAGATCACTCGTGTAATATGATCAATATATCACAAGCTTAATATGAGGCATTATATGATCTAAGAAAAGCTCCTATTCTCAGTTAAGTATTATTACAATATATTACAGTCAATGATTAAATGTGTTTACAATTCGCGATCATTTCAAAGTTTATTTAGTGGAAACACAGTTTGAACGAGCCTCTTATTCAAGAGACTAAATATATATATAAAAACGGAAAAGGAAAAACAGCATTCAAGGATGACAATCAACCACAAACACACACAGAAACAAAGAACACATTTAAAGATGAATAAAAGGCCAAATAAGATTCAAGATTCAAGATTCTTTATTAAGTAACGTAAACATTACAATGTTTCTTGTTACGTGATACAATGAATAATATTATATACAACAGTCAGTCATGATAAGTATGTGCATAGACATGAAGGCAATGAGCAAAACATGATTTATACGGAAAAGATATACAAACAGATATTGTACGTGAGGTTGTACTAAGTACATTGAAAAATATAATAGAACAATGCAATGTGTATGTATGTACTTATATACATATTGAAATATCATGAAGAACGTTAAAGCATATAGATGTGCAAAATACAATAAGACATCACAAACACAAAAGGGTTGACAATAGTCTACCGCCTTGGAACGGTCAGTGGCAAAAAGGCCGCTGGGTGTTGGGGGCGAGGGGAGGGGGTTAAACCAGGTTCTAGGGTGCACCAAACCTCACACTTACCCTACTGTCAATCCAATAAAACGGGACAGTGTAAATACAGAAATCCCCGCCATGAACTATCCTCTAACCAACAAGGCAGCATTAATAGGCAATACGAGAGGCGCCCCACTTATATTTGAACACTTTTGTTTAAGGTGGTTTTTTTCAGCGGAAGTGATTGTCATAAAAAATACGTGATTTAATGATGTGAAACTGTCATTTAGAACGTATGCATTTAAAAATAATATCCAATTTCACGCGGTCCTTTTTAAATTGCATTTTGAATAAGGTGTACACCATTTTCTAATTTGAAGCCTATATGTTGCTGTTGCCGTGCAGTTTTACCTTAAACCAAATAATTGCACTAAATGCATATCATAATTGTTTAAACCTGTGTTTATAATTTAAATATGATCGTATGTTTTATTTTAAGACAAAAATATAGATGCTGAATTAAAAGCTCGACTTTTTATCGCAATATTAAAACATTGACAGATAATAGGAAAATTTGCTCCTGACTGTTACTGATAATTTTATAAATTAACCAAAATAACTGTTTTTATCATATTTTGTGATATAAAAACATGAACAGTTATTGTTGATGTATATCATATATGTATATCGTATACCTTATAAAGATATATTTGGTAAACAAATATATTATTTTTATCATTATTTGCAAATGTGTGTGTTTTGACCCTAAATTTTAAGTTATATATTTTTCTATCTTTTCTTTTGAGAAACTTATGAAACTTGCTTTTTATAGCGGAGGAAGTCACAAAAATGCCTGCAGTTAATGTTTTGAACTAGACGCTTTCGTAAATTTAGTCATTTTCATAGTTGAATTTCATGTTAATTTTCGCTAAAATCTTGAAAATCGACAAATTAAAAAAAAATGCATATTACACTTTTCTACGTTCAGGCATGGACATATCGGATTACTATAACCTTTAACGATATTTTAAAAGCATTTGTGTTAAAATTTATATTGCAGTTATTTTTATAATTGACGATTTTTGCTTCAAAATGTCATTCTCTACCCATTTTCAGAAATGCGGATGCAGCAACATTAGGAAGCACATAATAGTGCATGTCATAATGTTTCATATCGAAGGAATCATTAGACTTGACATTACAATCAACATATTCGGCGAGAATTTCAAGATAGTTGATTCAGTTACACAATAAAAGTGTTCAAATATAAGTGGGGCACCTCTCGTATAAGTAAAACACATAAACTTGTTCAATACTATTGTTTGTTAAATACGATGACACTTTACTATTTTTGCGGGAAAATCATTTAATTGATGGTAGTACATAATATATGAAGAACAATATGTTATCAGTTATTATTGTAAGCAGCAGTAATTCTAATTTAATTAATGTCATTGCCTTTAATTTGTTAAATCGTATAGTGTGATAATTATTTAAATGTCCATACATCCCATAATTATTAGTCACAACAGTTGAATGTTTAAGATCATTGAGCATAAATGTGCTTATTCGAAGACAATAAAGGGAATGTGAATATTGTAGAAACGTGCTAACAATATAGCAATTAAATTTATTGCTTACGTAATTTCTTTTAGTATTAATAACTGTCAGATGGTATTATAATTTACCATGTGATTCAGAGAACTTGACACATCTTGTAATTACAAAATATATGTATCTATTTTATACCCAATTAATTAATCGATTAACATGGTTTTGACGCATTGTTTCAAAATATACACGATGCTAGTAGTGAGTGTCCATTTGCATTAAAAATCGTGTATTACATAGAGTTTAATTACTATAGGTTTTTCAATACGGGATTACTATTTTCACGAGGGACATGTATTGAAAAACGCATGGTTATTAAAATATATATTACTTTTGTTTTCTAAAATAAATGTTAAATACCTTAGTTGAGATAGTTTTCACCGCGCATAGTGAACTTCCTTTGCTTAGGCATCTCAACGCACATGTCATTGACACTGAAGAATGTCAATTAGTAAAATGAAGTTTAACAAATTGGAGAATAAATTACCGAAATCTCTTGAGTTCTATAATATACAGCTTTCCTGAGGATGCTTCATCAGCCCCTGTTCATTTAAAGTCATTCAGAAAAATGAAATACAACGTTTATCATTGCAACAAATCGAGCAGAAAGATAATGTTGACCCGATTATGTTACGCGCCAGTTATTTATTAACTCAAACATTCGAAGAAAACAAAGTAAAAATACCAAAACATTCGGAAATATTTCCCCAGGAGTTATTTCACCGCAGTTATAATCACTTTTCCTTCCCTCAGAAATCTCGGTATATACTTGCAAGAAATGTAGTATATGCATTTAAAAGGTAGGTCAACGTACAAGTCAGTGAAAGTGCCCTCAACAAAAACATTCTACATACTAAATACCATGTTGATACATTTTAAAAGAATCAAATTATTTAGTAGTCAAAATCATTTAGTAACTTAAGTGGGAGCACGACTTGTAAGTGTGAAAGTGTCGATTCTTAGAATGGTGGGAGGTATACAGTACTGGTTCTACCCAGGAAAAAGTGGGTTGTCTGCATCCATCACAAAAACATCGACCGTCCTACATACATAATTATCCGTTTCTGTAACGCAAACAAAAATAAATTGCTTAAACAATGTGTGTACATGTTACTGTTTTATTATTATATTATTATATTATTATTATTATCATTATTATTATTGTTATTATTTTTAAATAAATTATTAATTAATTAAAGTTAAAACTTTTTCCTTAAGTTTCAAGTGCAAGCTACGGACAAAGGAGAACCAGCATTGTCATCAGATAAACTTACGATTGTCGTCGAAGTAATTGATGTTGACAGTAATCTACCTACGTTTTCAAATGACACGACCACTAAGTATGTGTCTGAAAATAGAACAAGTGGAGAAATTGTTGGAGCTGTTACAGCTATTGACGAAGATCACGACTCTATAGCTTGCTATTCGATTGAGCGTAAGCAATTATGATTAACCTTTATTAATAATAAGGATTGTACATAATATTCATTTAAATTAAACTGATCATTTTTTGTAGCTTCCCCAAACAATATAAAATCACTAATGGCAGTTTTATATTTCTCCTAACTTGAGTTTAGCCGAATTTACTTTGAATGTTCTGATGCTTGTACATGTGTACCGTTTGAGTTTTCAGTTATAGTTGATCTTGTACAGAATAAAAAAGGTTTAATATTGTCACCACATAAGCGTCATTGTCATCTGCGGTTTTCGGTTATAATAATTCGTTCTGTTACATAATATTATAAGTACATATAAAAGTATATCAGGAACTGTAGCATTCAAGGACCTCAGTCGATAATAGAAATAAACAAAAATGTCAATGATATGTGAAAGGCAAGGTAAAGTATTAGTTTTAGCGTCAGTTTGCATTATTAGCATTTAGCAAACAATTTAATTCAATTTATGCGTTGAGGGCACAGAATGCATCCAGTAAGCGGCATGTCATGTTTCTGCTAAACTCATTTGCTTTCACATTTTAGTATTAAAACATGGAAACATGAACCTAAACAGGTTTATATTGGATTGCATACTACAATATAGATATAAAATTCAAACAGAAAAATCAGCATTCAATGACGACAGTCAACCACAAACACACACAGAAACAAAGAACACATTTAAAGATGAATAAAAGGCCAAATAAGACATCACAAACATAAAATGGTTGACAATATGGATACCGCCTTGGAACGGTCAGTGGCAAAAAAGGCCGCATGGGGTTTAAAACAGGTTCTTGGGTGCACCAAACCTCACACTTACCCTACTGTCAACCCAATAAAACGGGACAGTGTAAATAAAGATAAAGTAATCCCCGCCATGAACTATTCTCTAACCAACAAGGCAGCATTAATTGGTAATATAAGTAAAACACAAAGATGCTTAAATTACTTTTATATTTGGAAAGAATATCAGGGTTACGATAATAAAAGTTTGCAAAGGTAACGGTAACCCTGCTGATGGAGCAGTTTTTTTGGGGATAATTAACAATATCAAAATTAAAATCATCTCTCTTTTCATATATTTTGCTAATTATTTCACCATTTTCAATGGAGAGATGTAAATCAAGAAAAGAAGTGTTAGTATCAGAAAAATTAGTTTTGTTAAGTTGAAGTTCTTTAGAGTATATGTTATTAACCATAGCTGAAAAGAAGTTGTTCATGCATATTCTACTTTGAACTATTTGTTATGCTTCAATTGTTTATTTTAAAATTAATTTGGCAAAACACCTAGCATGTAGGTAAGGACGGCACATTCGAAAACAATCTTTATACGTCATACATATAAACACTTTGGCAAATTCTAAGGAGTACTACACATCAATGTCAATATAAACTAAACAAAAAAGAAACGCAACTTGTGAATTTCCGCTATATAATTGATATACTGCCCACTTAATCCCACGTCATATTCCAGAGAAATCCCTGTGTAAAGGAGGTTGTCTACTTTATAACACCTAAACGTTATGTGTAAAGGAGGTCGTCTACTTTATAACACGACATTCAGAAATGTTTAAATTCCGCTTTGAAAATTTGAGCCATTTCAGCAGTGTATTCCGCGTCAGCGATGGCAAAATGTCACATCCTAAGATTGTTCACCTGCTTGAGCCAAACGCGTATTCTATCAATAATGAAACTTAGAAGGGATAACATTTGAGGTGTTGTAATGTGTTGTTTTCGTCTTTGTTATCGTAGGGAAGGTCTAATATAGCCACGTACCATTAGATAAACAACAACATATTATACATACAGTATACAGCAAAACATCACTAGTTGTATTTCTTATTTCCTTTAGTATAAGATCAGCGTTGCTTACCTTGACCGTTTTTATCTTGTCATTGGGCGAAGAATGTTGTGAACCCGCTTAAGCCTTTTGTCTGTGGACTCGTATATCGTGCTTATATTGTTGTGTTATTGTAATCGTTCATTTTTAATATGTGTTTTTTCCTTAAAGGTGTTTTGTATATGCTACAGTTCATGTGCGACTTTTTCATCTACTTTATTTTTGAATTTTCTTGGTTAGCAGTGAGCTCAATTTCTAAAATGAGAAAAATTATCCTGTAGATCCTATAGAAATTACAGCACTCCTATAGAAATTACAGCACTCAAATGCTAATGCACCGTAGATCCCCACTACACCACAAAGAAAATGACAATACGCAACACAAAGAGTGGTGAAGACAGGGTCACCGAATTGGAATAGGAAGTAGGCAATATGGCACACTGGATAGCTTAAATAGATTTAATGAAATGTACACAACCCTTATCCTGTCTACAGCGCCCAAATTGACAAGGCATTGTAAATAAAAGTACATTTCATCAAAAGGAAATCTCTTAATAATAAAACACAGGTTTCAACTTCCTACTGCACATTTACATATAAATAATGGAATCAAACACAGAATGAATTGTGTATATAAGTATATGGCTAATCTTGGTCTACGTTATGCTCTTGCCTTGTGTAATATACACTATAATACAACGTCTCGCTTTTTTTTCAGACTGAAATTTAATTCTTTTTTTGTACACTGACGAGCTCCTGCATCTGCTTTGCTTTTGTTTATTTTAAATTAACCTTCTATTAATGAACCATTAATATGTTAACAACATATAAAATGTTGACCAAATAATATTAAAAGATCTTAAAATGACGCTCATGCTTACTTGACATAACCATTAACACATATTACCAAATATCAGTGTTGCTTTTTAAATCATACCTATTTGTTTACAGCCAAGAGCACTCTATTTGAAATCGGTAAACACAATGGAAGTATATCAACAACCGATGTACTAGATCGTGAAAATGTATCTAGCTTCTCGATAACTGTTAATGTCAAAGACTGCTCTTTAGTCAAGGACATAAGCGAATACTGCGAAAATCAAACAACAGTTACTCCCGTAAACATCCGTACAACAACAGAAGTAACGATTGTTGTAAAGGACGTCAACGATAACCCACCAAAATTTAGAGACATGAAAATTATAACTGGAATGAAAAGAGTGACAGAAGTGGGAGCCACGCTAAATTTACAACTTAAGGTATACTGTTGTTGATTATATTTAAATTCGTGTGTGCCTTGTTATCTTCCGAATAAAAATGTACAGGGGGTAATTAAAGAAATCCACGCCTGGTTATATCGTCTAACAAACTCTAGAAGTTCTGATTAATTAATCCTTTTTTAACTATGTCTCGTCTGAAGCAATCTGCCTACACAATGGCTGTTAACTATGGATTGGCCATGCATAGACAGTATAAGTTTAAGTTCACAGGTATGCAGAGTTGTTCAGATGTTATACTCATTTGTTTAAGGCACCTTCTGCAGATGGATAGCTTTGCAACTGAGTTATTTTGGTAAAATAATTATATGAATTGAGAATATTGTATTACATGAAGATAAGTAAACTCACACTAGTAGCACACATTAAGACAAAGAGAACTAAAATAATGCAAGCACGCAAACAGGATATTAAATGAAGGGAGATTTTTGCGAGCTACAAAAGACCCAAACCTCTAGGCCATCTACGGCGGGGGCGTCAAACTATTATATCAGTTGCATTCAATGAAGTGTATACATCCTCCCCTCCACCAAATTGCTGAACATCATATACTAGTATATTATATACATACAGAGCGATACATATATAACAGACAAGGATGAACCAGTGCATGGAATATCGTCGTGGACATTTGAGAATAACGGAGCAATTGTGACAAGTACAGAACTTGAAGAAAAGGTGCAACCCATGAGCGGCACACATGTATGTGCGGACAATAAAAAGGTTGTATTCTAATTTAACCATTTGTCACTACATAGTGTCTGTGATCAGTCATATTTAATAACTACATGACTTGTATGATTTTAGTCTTAATTAATATGAATTATCATATTTATAATATAATAAAGTTCCTATAACACGTGTATAATTAATAGCAAAGTGTGTACAGCCTTTCCAATAATTACTAATTATCGATGTTCTTACGTTTTCACTGATAGCTGTACTTTGCATTTATGTTCATTTTTTGTCTCAAATAACCCATCCATTTGTATTTGTACTTTACCGGTATGATATATATTTACATTATTTTGGGTTTTAACATGTCTAAGGTATCTTCGTCTGAACTTTTAATGATATAAATATTAAAGTGTATTTCATTGCATTTCAGCACGTGTTTTGTATAACTGGAAATGGTTCGATTATAAACAACAAGTTTTTTAATGAGGATATGTCTGGGTACTTTACTGTGCCAATAAAAGTCACCGACGATGCAGGCACGGATTATACTGATGTCACGGTAATTGATATATAGTCAGTCTTCTTTTCTATAATTGATAAAGACTAGTAGGCATATCAGTCCAGAGCTACTAAAAAAATAGATTGATTGAGACTGTTCATGAGCGGTAGTGAAATATGCTAGCTACCGCTCACGCCCTCTAGCCCCGGGTTGAGCAGAACTCAATATTAATAAAATGAATTGTACACAATTTTATCCATCCCGAAGATGGCATGCATATGGCGGTGGACATGGAGTTTATTGCTTCCCCATGTCGTACGGCGTATGGTCCCAATATCTAATAAAATTAAATGCCCCGAAGAGCGAAATAAACATAATGGAATTTAGTTGGGAGCAGCGATTATGAAGCCTGCATATCACAAGTAACAGTCAAAAGACTAAATTAAAAAGCAGACAACATAGCCTATAAGTGGTTAAACAATACCCAGAGCCTTTAATCGGCCGGAGTAGTGGAACCACTGAATCGAAAATTAAGTAAGAAATCAAAAAGAAATGAAAAAGTACCACCGATAATTAGATATAAGTATCGGGCTCAGCGATCTCCAAAGATCGAATGAATAACAGTACTGATTGCAAGCGCGGGGAGTTCGATAGATTAGGCATTGTACGCCCTCTGAGATTGCTGACCTTATGTTATATTACCTCATATTCCCCATTTTAATCCAGATCTGGTTATATTTTCATTTGGAATGACAGCTGAATATAAAAAAAGTAAAGTTGGTGTGAATGCTATTTATAAACGATGACAACATCTGATTGTTTTCCTTATTTACTTCACAAAGCCAAGCATACAAACCTTTCGCTATACTGGCGTTTTTTACTTATTTATATAATATTTATTAATATGTTAATAATGTCATCGTGCATTCCCTGGTCAGAATTTTAATTTTAAGTTAGACAAATATATTCAAGTCTATTTGAAATTAGTGATTTTATTTGATATTCCTTTACAAGGCCTACTTCGATGTTTGGTACCTTCCCAAAATTCTACCGAGGCAACTGCCCCGGTGTGCTAGATCGTGTGTTAGATCCCAGAACGATACACTTTATCTGCATTTGCTTAGTACTGGTTCTACCTAGGAAGACCTCGAGAGTGACTAAAAAAGTTCAGAGAGCTTTCGTTAACATTGATGTAGACTAAATATGTTTAAACTAAACAAGAATAAACTGATAATTTCTGTAAAGCATGAAAATTAAAACATTTTGCTATATTTTACTCAAATACTGTTTGAAAAGCCCTGAATATATTTAATATTGTGCTAGTTGCATTGTTCATTCGTGTTGCAGTACTTATAGCCTAGCATCTGTTAAATGCAATTTGCCATGTTATTTACTTGCCTAATTGATTTGTATCAGTATACATTTTGTAACGCAGATTTATCTCATCAGCGATTCCCAGATTCTGATTATGACCGTGTTTGGACGAAAAGAAGTTATAGCGGAGACCAAGGACAAGATATTAGAGTGAGTATCTGCCTCATGCATGAACCTATATTTTAAAATGAAAATAAAAAATGGCTACATGTTGTTTTTTATATTCGTTGCCTATTGGATAGATATTCGTTGAGATAGTCGAAACATATTTGCTAGGTTAACACTGTTGTACATCATACTGCCATGCATTATAGAACAGGTGCAAAAGGTCATGCGAAAGCCCAACAGGAAGTGTAGCATTCAAAGAAAGTCATTGGTCAAAATATGAACTTAAAATAGCAAGTATAACAATACTAAAATGCATATTTCAAATACATAGTGAAACACGGTCTGTGCCAAAATATTTCACTGAGAGGGCGAATGTGTTTCAGGTCCCAACCTACAGAATATTGAACATTTCCCTTGTCATATGAAAGTTTTCCACCTATTGTTCATTGTTGAATGTTTCTTTTAGACATCAGTCCACTCCTGGAAAGAGTCCATGCTCTCATCCTTATGGTCTTTTTCTGGGAGAGTCCAAGAGCAAGACCTGTACATAAATGATATGGAAAGTCTCTCCTCCTTTTTGCGTCACCTGCGTAGCATGGCAAACACTAATGGGTCACTTTGTCTGTCGTCGTCGTCCGTCCATCAACCTAATCTTGACCATCACCAGACCCGTAACCAGCCCTGAAATTTAGCCGAGGCAAATCACTTATTTTTGGATCCGGTGGCATTCACATCGTCTCTAAAAAAAGAGTATGATAATGGACCTTTGGAAACGGCTGAACACGACATACAAAATATTGCAGTCTCGGTTTGATTGAGACTGTTTAACCCGGATTTAATTTTGATTTCCTGCCTTGTGTTGCATTTCCTGGACAATGTTTTTAGGGTTAACATGACATATTTTGTGAACAATTGATAATATATTGATATTTGAGTTGTTTTTAAGTAAAGTTAGTCAATTCCCAAAATTCCCTCAGCGTATGTTGGCCTGATAACTTAAACAGTATTTGACCTATGTTCATGCAACTTTACAAACTTTATCAACTTGCCCTTAACCTGTTAACAGGAATGTCATTAAACAATGACAAATAACTCATTTCTACTTTTTATAACCTTTAAACTGTCACATAACCGAGTTCACAACTTGGCAAAATATTGACCTACGTTCATGAAACTTAAATTAGTTTTGTACTCAAATGCCATTTGTCCAATAACTCTGAATTTCATTTCGGTAGAGTTATCCCCTTTTTCATTAAACCTTAACCTGCAACCACAGGAATTCGAAGATCAATCAATAAAATCAATAAATAGAAAATACCCCATCCACTATTATGGAAAGTTCTCCCTGAGAGTTTTTAAAATATGTTTTACATCATATTATTAACATATAACTTTGAAATCCTGTGCTGCATCCTAACCTATCTCATAACATAGCCAAATATTGACGTATGGCCATGAAACGTTATACAGTTTTTTCTTACTAGTTATTCAATACAGAGTTAGAATCTGTGCCCTTTTTCATAAACGTTTACAGTTGAATTGAATTGAATGTTGTTTAACGGCTCATCAACACAGTATAGGTTATTTAGAGCCGCCCCAGAGAGAGGGGAAGGATACATAGGAATCCGGGAACCTGCCCTACTCTTATTATCGAATAGATTACTATGGTTCTTTAACGTGCTCGGAGGATAGACCGATACACGGGACCGCCCGGTTTACGTCCCCATCCGACGGACGAGGCTAAGGTAAAGTGTCTTGCCCAAGAACACACCGACGGTAATCAGTGGCACCACGGAGGGTTTACAGTTGAAAAAAATCTGCTCGATAATTCATGAGAGATTGCACCTACTGTTTCATAAATTATAGTTAGGTTGTCTTTGCTGAAATAAGCACACGACAGGCGACACAAGTGTTCCGTGGAAAACCACAAGTGTTCCGTGAAACACTCTTCTGCTAGTTCAAATAAGTAGTCTGTACATGGCTGCTGCTGAAACTGATCTTTGCAATGCATATGCCGTGTGTACATGTCAAATTACGTAAAGGACGTTAATCGCATGTGAACACAAAGTAAATATACTTTTACTCACATGTGTATATATAGTCCATATGTAAACATACTTACATAAGTAAATTTCGGCGTGTGAATAGGGCTTTAGTGAGGTTGTGTACACATAAAATCGATTTAAGCTAACCCGACCGTTCCACGTCAGTAACCCTTTCTTCACCACTTGTTGTATTGCGAATTGTCCTTTTCAATGAAGATCTACAGCTAATTTGCTCCTTGTTTAATGTGTAGTGCGGACCTACGGTGTTGTTGAGTTTGGGTGCTGTAATTTCTATAGGACTATTTTTCTCGTTTTAGTATAAACGTATACATACGCGCTTGTACAGTAGCTGCACAGCAAGCAATATAGTCACACACGTGTAACTTTTCTCTATCCTTTTAGATTATACAGCAATATCACAGGACACCTGTTTGTATACGACGCCATAATGGATCACAAAACACCCGAAGGAATGATAGATACGTTCAAGTAAGTCCCTATACAAACCTGCATATAAACAAGGCATTTATCACAACAAATAAGAAACTAAGATCTATATGGTATGGAAACTCTCTCGTCTTACACAATACTACTCTAACAAATTGCAGAAATTAAAACAAATCAAGGAATTAATGTGTGATGATATACACTACCAGTTTCGCCACATATCAAGTATCCTATATTTCTTGTATGAGTATCATATGATACCTATTATATGATACTTACATTAAAGGTGAAGTCTATGAATATGATACAAAACCTTGTATATAAAAATCATATGTGTCATATGAAAATCGTACAAAAGTTGAAAAAAAATATGTTCATGAACATTATATGAAAATGTGTGTAGAATTTATTCTCACATGAAAATGATATGAAACTCTTTTATATGAATATCATATGAGAAGTTTTATATAAGAATTGTATGTGGCTCCTTTTATATAACAATCACATGCGAAGAATGTTATTATCGTTTGAGATTGCAGCAGTTGCAAATGCTTTAAACATGGCAACATTGCCTATGTACACGATGATGTACGCCCATGCCTTTAAATGTACCACCAAATAAATGATGTACTAGAGATTCTATAAAACTATCAGTTTAAAGTGTTCTTTTGTGTTTCAATATCAGTTTAAAGATTAAGTGTTCTTTTGTCTTTCAGAACAGATTTACACTTCCATGTCGTTGAGCGGCAATCCGAAAGGATATTATCTGCACAGGAGGCATTAGGGTATAGAAGAATAAAAAATGCATTCACATCATAAGCAGGAGATCTAGAAATGTATCAATCATAAAACAAAAGACAAAATAAATTCAGTCAAACATTGTCTGAAATTATGTTTTTAAAAGCAACAATTTACTCTACCATATTCAAAAGCTGACCTTTCTTGCGCAACAATTTTAATATATTAAGTATATAAGCAGTCAGTCAAATTACTTCTCGCTTGTGTGTCATATTTTCCTATATATTCCTATTTGTCATATAGTGTTAGAGTATACAATTTAAACAAAGTGTGCATTATACTATAGTGCAGCTATGTTTGAATCTCGTTTTTAAACGTGATTTTGTTTTTATTTGTACATGTTTTCAAACTATATTTGTCTTAAGCGAGGCATTATGATTATTGGTAACATTTATCCATTCTGTGTACTTTTCAGGCTTGTTGACCGCTTTTACAATGCGTTACAGTCAGCTGCAAGTGCTTCGAATGTCATGCAAATAGTTGTGAGTATTATGTTTAATCATATTTCATAGCAATATCGAAAGGACGACCCCAGCTTCAAATACTATAAGTATTAATACGTGTTTATTACTAGTTATATTTATACTATTCTTGGCATTAATAATCCAATAATTCCAGTTAACATCCTGAACGATGACAACAATCTAAGGAACATCTTGTCTATTACTAATGTATTAGAATAATACTCCAATCGTACTACTGAACACGCATAACGATGAGAACAACCTTAGGAGCATGGAACAAGCACAATTTGCTTTCATTGTATCATTATACGTTCCGTTTGTACTTCGGTACTGTTAATATTGATTTACACGTCAGTGACGACCCATACTTGGAAATAAAAGTTATTCTATTCTAATATATTATTTTTTATTTTAGACTATATTTTATTCTATTCTATTATATTTTGTTCAATTATATTCTATTCTATACTATTCTATTCTATTCTATTTAGTCGAGTACACAGACAGCGGCAGAGGAAGATGATCCAACCAAGACGATCTATATCCTGGCGGCCGTCATTATAGTTCTCGCATTGACGGTCATCATTATTATATATGTCTCATTCTCTACAAGGAGCAAGTAAGTATTTGCTTTTAATTCTGAGAGTATAAAGACATTCGACACGACGTCATTGCTCCAGTAGTCAAAACGGAAACCAGTATCTTTACATAGAGATGGGCTTGGCAATGTGTATATAAACGAAAGTAACTAGAAGCAATGCTACTACGTACAATCATTGTGTAAGGAATATTTAAGTTAAGAAACTTCAACTATTTCTTCTTTAGTTTTGTGTTGAAGAGCTACGATAAAGAAATACATTGGCTTTTTTACATGTTATGCCCCCCCCCCCCACCACCCCGCACACACTCACCCATCCACAACCCCACCTCCACCCTCACTAAAATGCACAAGTTTTTTGGATGTATATGTACAACCAGAAATAGCGTTCATGTATTAAAAGTTGCATATATATGTTACAGATACCAGCGAAAATTAAAGGCCGCCACAACTCGCACTATGGGTAAGTGATGATTAACTCGGCTATCGCCAGCATTCAAATGATGAGTTAACACTGCATTAGATGTATCACAACAATATAACTCGATTTGACCCACTTGCCCCTCACTGCTGTATGTTAGATCCCTCAGGGGCCTATACATCTTTATGTGAGGAAGCTATCCAGCTGGCTTGCGGAACGTCGATGGTTCTACCACAGTGCCTGCCCGTGGACGTGCACGAAAATTGCCCGGAGGGGCACTTGGGGTCTTCCTCCACCAATTGAAGCTGGAAAGCCGCCATATGACCTTAGCTGTTGGTGCGACTTTAAATCCAATTCAATTCAATTCCATTCGATTTGCTCATCATGACATGGATGTTTTACTTGTATAATGTTTTATTGAATGTGCTTACAAACTAAAATTCAAAACACGCTATAATTAATCAGCATTTCTGTTAAGAGAGCACGAACAGCACTGTTACATTTTGTTTTCCAACTCATAGACAGACTTGATCAGACGGAGTATACGGCTAAACACTTTCTTATTGTGTTCAATACATTCAGAACTGTTATATCTACTAGATAAAATGTAAATAAAATGTCAGAAAACACCAACACGTTAACTATGTTTATATTTACTTCATCGGCGTCTCGGTAAAGTGAATTTTTCAAGATGAATATAAAAACAAATATCGGACGTTACTTAACGTTGAAATTGCGTTACGCGACATAACAGTGTTAAAGTATCTATACCGGCAACAACAGCCAAGTTTTACAAAATATACCATTTCTAAACCTACTGATGACAAGATATATTTTGAGATTCCAAACTATATAGACACATATAAACGGCTTTAACCAGCCAGGTTAAACCCCAAACCCCAATAATTGAGCATCGAATTAAGAGTTACCAACTCATAAATACATTCATTTTACGTTAATTCAATCACGGGTATTTCAAGAACTCGTTAGCAAATCTTTACCTTTAATCGGCACATATTATATGACCAAACACCTAGATAGAGTTTTGATAAAGGGTTTTGTAGTGTAATTTTGCCGTTATTTGGCAGGATAGCTACTTTATTTTACTTTATTCATGTTATTATAAAAGTGGAATATTTTACAATAGTTTTTTGCGCTACTGATACATGTATACGAGATAATGGTTAATACAAATTAGCGTTTTCGAATCAAAGATACAAAATTTCCAATAGGGAATACGTAAGGAAATAATAATAGGAAAAAACGTTATTTTTTGTATTATTTTTTTCAAATTTCAGAGAAAGACACGGCTATTCACGAAGTTACCGTTGGTGTTCCGGGCAGCAATCAGTATTCTAAACAGTAAGTTAAAGAACATTATTATCCAGTCCCAGCACAGTTGAAAGATATGAAAAATGCACTGCTTCAGCGAGCAATCCAAACCATAGCATGACTACCATGATTGACATAAATGATACTTTTGCCTGTTTCACTGCCATACAATAATAGGTTGTTATTTCTCAAAAGGTCAGCACACGATAAGCACTAGCTAATGAGCACACGATAAGCATTAGCTAATGAGCACACGATAAGCACTAGCTAATGAGCACACGATAAGCACTAGCTAATGAGCACACGATAAGCACTAGCTAATGAGCACACGATAAGCACTAGCTAATGAGCACACGGAAAGCAAAAAAAAAGCAATGTTCGGTCTTATTTGATATAGTTATTTCCTTGCGAAGTGTTTCTCTGTTTAATGTTTATATTTTAATTAGGTCGAATCCTCTACTCAATGCCGAGATTAAAGACACGAAGAACTTTTACGACAACATAAGCTTAAGCAGGTAAATCTTACATTTGTATTTACGGGTCAGTTTATGTTACATGACAATTATATATGCATGCTTCTTATGAGATCGAAATTGAAAAATGACACTCAAAACATTCTTTAAACTATTCTGTCTTTTTTATTTCAAATCAGGAGATTTTTGAAAGAATCCAAACCCCCTTTTCCACTTCAACTTCAAACAACAATTACAAGTTTAAACAAGTGGCAGTGGTATATAAAGGGTTGACAATAGCGCTACCGCCTTGGAAAGGTCAGAGGCAAACCAGGCCGCTGGGGGGTTAAACCAGGTTAAAGGCTGCATCAAACCTCACTCTTACCATATATTTATCCCAATAAAACAGGACATAGTCCGTCATTATTTCTGTCAGACTCTACCTGTGTCATGTCATGTATAAATCATCTCTACTAATACAAAGCTTTATGGTGATATACTTTCAAAAAGCATTACTTTGTTTTTTAGCAACAACTCTATAGATTCAAATGCAGTTGACGAGGCACGCCCGGATACGGTTTATGACACGATGGAGGAGAGAGAGGTTGTTATGGACATGTTCACAGAAGATACGTTTGTCGCCTCACAAAATGAGAGTCCCTTAGATGCCGCACTGAAGCTCCACGAAGAACTGAAAGAGGCGGAAAACCGCGATAATTGTGTTGAAGATGTCAACCATGAACACGTTGCCGTACAAGCGTTTTTAAACCATGCCTTCAATAACGGCGAATTAGAAAGTTCGGATATATAAACGTTTGGGTTTTCGAAGTATTATGTGAAGATATATTCCTAACCTATTGTAAAACCGTACTAGAGCATGAACATGTTGCCTAGATATATATATATATATACAGAACAAATCATAGAGAACAGCATCATTTCATTTTGCGATGTGTTAGCCTAATAGTGAATTTCAACTCTCTTTGCAATTTCTCTGTCTCTCTCTTCCCCAAATCGCATCCCCACAATCCACGTACACCGTCCTCTCCCTAAATACATACATACACTTGACTATGATGAATAATAACAATAATAGTGAAGTCAAACCTGCTCAAGAGAAATGTCAGAGACCACCTGCTTTACGATACGAGACGACGTTTCATTTCCAGATAGTGCTTTAAAACCCCAAATACTTGAATAATGTGTTCCAAGACCGTCCTCAAAGCATACTATTCTGAGCTTTCAGGTCAAAAACAGGTCGAAACCTCCACAAGAATGCGATTGCATTTCAGTACTATGTAAAACAGATACATAATTTAAACCAGCATTATAGTAGAAATTAGATGGAACAAAACCTGTTTGAAGAAAAGAAAAAGAAATGTAATCAAAAAAGTTAAAAATAAATGTGGTCAGCTATTTTGAACACACACACACACACACACACACACACACACACAAAAACAACACACTGAAATTGCATTCCATCCTTAATGAATTTATTCAATAATGTAATTTTCAGCGCAGCATAAATATCATAAATCCAGCTTGACATAGTTATTCAACAAACAAAACGTTCCAAATCATACTACAAACTTAACGCCACATGTGTCCCATATATGGTTTGTCTTTTGAATTCCTTCTGTCTTATTTAGTTTTCATGCAGATAAATACAGTACATATTGGATGCACATAATTATATAAGGAGTCCAAATTTGCATTTCTCTTTAGTGATTTCTTAGTACAGGTTTGACTCTACAATAAGCGAAATTATAATTATATCTCGAGTTGAAAAAAACAAACAACTGATGTCGATGGTGTATTTATTTTAAACTAAATACTAAAGAGTATGAGAGTGGACCTTTGAAAACGGCCTAACACGATAAATACGAAATATTGCAGTCTCGGTTTGATTGAGACTGTTCATGAACGATAGTGAAATATGCTTGCTACCGTTCACGCCCACTAGCCCCGGGTTAAGCAGAACTCAATATTCATAAAATCAATAGTACATAATTCAAACCATCCCGAAGATGGCATCCATATGGCGATGGACATGCCATAAACCAAGTATACCGAAGTGTCCCGTTATAGCTGAACTAATACTCAGTTATTAATGATTATATTTGAACTCATCAAATATTTAAAAAAAAAAACAGTACACAATAATACAATACACAACTTACAATACAACATGGGGTAACTCAACAATGAACACATATCAATTATATAGCTCATGTAGGAGAACATTGTGCTATTACGTGTTTTTGATTTTTATAAGTAATATTTTGTTTCAGACACAAGCTGACATTAAATGTACAAGAGTGGGTTCTCGGACAAAAGGCGTTATGAATGATGTTTTAACATCCTAATCTAATGAATGTGACACATTTGAATCATATTTAGAAATAAACTAAATAAATTAGTGAATCAACAAATACTTGTATGTGTATAGTATGTGAAACAACTTTAACGTAGTCGTTTGCATCACACTGATTATGATTTATCCAGTGTATTACTGTATAATATAATAGAAAGCTGACCACAAATACGGCCCTATTTGGCGATTCTCTAAAGAAATAGACAACTGTTGTCACAACAGGTGGTAGAACTGCCCCCACCCTACCCCCACGCCCCCACACCCGACTTCCACCCAGGCTGTTAACGGAATACTATCGATTTTTATTGAATGGGGTTCAATAACATGATATTCATCTTCATCTCAAGTTGTAGCTCATTACCATTCCAACACGATACGACCTAAGCTGTTAAACGCTTGTGAAACACCATTCACTCAGTCACTCACTCACTCACTCACTCATTCATTCACTCACTCACTCAATCACTCACTCACTCATTCATTCATTCCGACCGCATGGATATGAAATAAAACATCCTGCTTCCAAACTACGCTTGCACTTCGACCTTTGCTAAAGCTTTTAAATATACAAATGTTTATTCTACAACTATTCACGTTTGGATGTATTATATTTATTTATCCGGAGCCATCTTTGACATCAGTTTGTGTAGTTGTTTCATTATTGGTTAATAATTATTTTACTATATATGCGCAAAGAAAGCCTTGATTTTTATCTATTTAAACGACACGTTTTAAAATATTACCTATTCGGTATGTACAATTTTTAATATTAAACAGTATGCCTACTCATATTTCTGTTAAAGTGGTCCCTTATAGGGAGAGTTTATAATGCTCAATTTTTAACAGTATGTGTTTATATTAAGGCTTCCCACACTAGCACTTCCCTTTAAAACGCCTGGGATTTTACAAAAGGAGCAATGGTCCCAATGCTAGTAATGTGTCATTGTGCTTCAGATATTTCACATACTAGTATTGCTAAAACCGATATAAAGTTCGAAAGTGAAGTGCAAGATAGAAAGATAGCTTCATTCGTGTTTAATGACAAATTGTAAATTAAATATCATGAAAATGATTCCCTCATGGAACTAAAACTTGTATTGATGTTTCTTATGTATAAGCTCTACGTTTTCATAATATTGTTGTAAGCGGGCATACATTCCATAGGATTTAATCTTGTTTTTGCCTTTCTGGTACTTCCTCTCTATATAAGATATGTACTATTTATAGCAGTGTTCCGCGAATATGCGATTTATACTGCTTCTGGTGGGCCGTAGGTTCGAGAGTGCAGTATAAATCACATATTGGAGAAAACTACTAGTTTGCCATAAATGTACCATTGCTCTAATGGTTTTTTACAACAGGTCGTTGTGTACACTGTGATATAGTTGCCAAATATGTCAGTTAGAGGACGGCACACTTTGCCATGTAAGATTCCGAACAAATCCCATATATCGCCTATATCATGTAACGAATAGTGCGGTGTTTCCACATTCTTATTGTTTAAACTGTTTTTTAATTACTTTTTGTATTTATGCTCTCATAAGGTTCGCGGAACTCTCAAGACTGCCCAACAGCGTTAATAGTTAACACATTTAGATTTTATAGTATTATGTTATTATGAGCAAATATATTTGTGTGATTACTTATTGTTACTAAATGTTTCATTAAAGTACAGTGTCGAAAGTTGTTTTAGCAATTATCAATTCATATTGCCAGTTAACTGCAATTTTTTTCACATCTTCGTAATGTTAACATCAGGCACTGATAGAAACGAACATAATCCTGATATTAAATTCTTAGTAAATCAGAAGATTGGCGTTCTTTTATTTTATTTGTGCAAATGTCTGTTGCAGACATCATTATGATTGGGGGTAGAAAAGTCGAACAGGAAAGGAAGCATTCACAGAACACTGTCAACCAAAATTACAAACCACACAATCACAAAGAAACGAGAGTCAGAGTATGCTACGCCACAAACACAAACGTGTTGCTAATAGGGTTACCGCTTTGGAACGGTCAATGACAGAAAGCCCGCTGACGATAAATCAGGTTCTCAGGTGTATCAAACCTCACTGCTACCCTATTGTCATCTCAACATGAATGGGGCATTGTGCATAAAGAGATCCCACCAGGCTTTTATCCTCTAACAAACTATGCAACTATGCAGCATCAATAGGCAATATAAGTATAACTCAAAGACGATCATGTATAATATGAATTTGAAAAAGCATAGAAGGCCAGAGCGAGCAATAGAATAAAACATTTAATGCCCGAAGTGATAACATTGAAGACAACATTAACCGTAAACGTCATCATAGGGCCCACAATATGTCTTCGTTTATAGTCTACTATGGTAACAGTAGGTCTGATGGAGTAGCTTTTATAATATATCTATTACGAGTAGTCATGCACTCGACGACAATCTCATGAAAAATAATAAGTATAAAGTTGGCGAGCACTCTCTAAGTGGGTATAATTAACAATAATGACAGTAAAAGTAGCATGTCCACTGCCATGTGCATTCCATCTTCGGGATGGATATCATTCTGTACTATTGATTTTATGAATATTGAATATTGAGATCTGCTCAACATAGGACTAGGTGGCGTGAATGGCAGCAAATATATTTCACTACTGTCATGTCTCAGTCACACCGAGACTGCAATATTTTGTATTTATCGTGTTCGACCGTTTCCAAAGGTCCAATCTCATACTCTTTTATATAGCACAGTAGCGTTGCTTTCGCAGTGTGGCGGCAGTAAAACGTCTCATCGCGCTTTCAATCAGGACTGTTATTCATTCGATCTTTGGAGATCGCTGAGCCCGATACTGATATTTTCAAATGTTTATGTTCTTTTACTTAAACTTCGATTCGGTGTTTCCACTACTCCGGCTGATAAAGGCTCTGGGTATTGTTTAAACCACCCATAAGCTATGTTGTCTGCTTTTAATTTAGTCTGTTACTTGTGATGCGCAGGCTTCATAACCGCTGTTCCGAACTGAATTCCATTTTGTTTATTTCGCTCTTCGGGGCATATAATTTTGTTAGATACTGGGACCATACTCCGCTTGACATGGAATAATGACAGTAAACGTAGCATGTCCACCGCCATATGCATGCCATCTTCGGGATGGTTAAAATTCTGTTCTATTGATTTCATGACTATTGAACTCTGCTCAACCCGGGGCTAGTGGGCGTGATTGGCATATTTCACTACCGTTCATGAACAGTCTCAATTAAATCAAGACTGCAATATTTCGTACTTATGGTGTTCGGCCATTTCTAAAGGTCCACTCTCATACTCTTTTATCATAGATTGTGCTTATTATTTCTCCATTTTCAATAGGGAGATGTACATGGAGAACAGAATTGACAGTTCAGAAATATGAGCTTTCGTTGAGTAGAAGTTCTTTATAATATAGAGGTAAAGGGTTGGACATGTACTACACATCATTTAGATACCGAGAGTTGTTATTAATGATTTCGATGACATCTACCTGCGTATCTGGTGAAAGACTCATCTCGAGATCTCCTACATAACAATACAAAAACAATTTGCGATAAGAAGTATCCACTTAGTACCTATAGGATACCTAAATGTGTCTTTAAACGGTAGCTCCATGCTGACGAAAATATCAAACTCAATTATACATTTGTATCCAAGTTGAGTTATAGTGTATTGTTCAAAGAATGTATGTCACCCTATATTCAAGATTCAAATGTAAATCAGATTTTTTAAGAAATGGTTTTCGTCTCACTTATTATTAACGATATCCAAGGACAAATACCAGTCTATAAATATAACAGTTGTCCGAGCTCAGATTAAAAACGTTATTATAATGGATTAAAAGGCTATATATCCTTTTATTAAAATTTATTTCGATCATAGATTACAAATAACAGATAAAAAATATAATAAATACTGATAACGGTGATCCTTTGGGAGCAACATACACAATAAAGAAAATAAAGCAGCAGACTCGGTTTTATGAGCCTGTTCATGTGTGCAGAACAAACCTAAACAGTGAGATAGAATCATAGACACCTTTGCTCTTTGCGTATGGAGAAAGCACTCCAAGAAAGTTTAGATGTCTACCTTTTCGATTAGTGGTACGGACGTACAGTATGAGGTCCTTTAAGTATTCTTAGGGAGTTGTGGACTTGGAGATACCATCCGATCAGGTAAAACCACTTATGAGTATGTGGTTGGTTGATCTCAGGAATAAGAAGAAACTTTAAAGTTAGCGAAAATCGAATTAGCGAAGAATAGGTATAGATACAAGAAATATGCAATATTTGGAGAAGGGAAATTGATTTTAAGTCTAGGGACAAGGTATTAGTACTCCTCCAAACAAGCAAGAATAAGTTTGTTTATTCAGCTTCAGGGACCATTCGAAGTTACAGAAAACACTGAATAATTTTGACTATTTTAGAGTAAGAGTAAAGGGTAAGGAGCAGATATACCTTGCGAATATGTTAAGAAAATATATAAAAAGAGAACCAGTTGACAAAGTAGCTAGTTTAGGAGCACTAAATACAGTATGTGTAGCAGTTGTTAATGAGGAAGACATATATTTAGACAGTAATTATTTGAACAAGGATGTAGGCGAAGATCTTGTTAGAGAGTTAAAGATGGTGATGCCTAGATTAGAGGCTACAGAGACGATAGAGGATGTTCAAAATTAATCAGAGTTAAATAAAAAGACAACAGTTAAAGAGTTTAGTCAGATAATTTGCTGATATCCTAACCGATGTTCCTGGAGATACCGATCTCATTGTACACGACATAAAACTCATCAATAGTAAGCCAGTGAGGTCAAACCCCTATCCTATGCCATACGTATTGAAATCGTCCCTTCAAGTCTGATATACAGAAAATGCTTAATTAGGAATCATAGAACCAGTCGAATCATCTCCGTATGCATCTCCGGTAGTGATGGTCAAAAACAGATGGGTCCAATAGAGTAGATATGGACTATAGAACGGTGAATGCATTGACTGTCTGTTGATTCCTAGCCAGTTAGAAACCGAGAGGAGAATATTTCACCGCTTGTCAAAATCACATTGTTATCAAAATTCGATCTATCAAAGGGGTACTGGCAGATAAAAGTCAAGAAAGAATGTATTCCTTATACAGCCTTCGTTTATTCAAAAGGATTGTTTAGTTTTAAGAGGATGCCTTTCGTAATGGTTAACTTCGGTGCAACATTTTCTAAGATGATGAGAAAATGATAAGATGGTCTTGATGGTTTCGACAATTTTGTTGACATCATCAACTACTCTGAAACATGGGAATGTCATATTCAAGCATTTCTGCAACTTTTCGAGAGTTTAAGGGCAGTTCATTTGACTGTAAGGCCATCAAAATGCATGCTAGAGTTCACACAACTAGGATTCTTGGGTACTAGGAAAGGATCAAATCCAGCCAAATCCTGACTAAGTAAATGCTATCAAGACTTGCAAGCGCCCAGATACTAAAATAAAGTGCGTTCATTTTTAGGTCTTGTCTGCTATTATATGAAAAAAAATATGATAATGGAAGTTTATTTCTAACTTCAGTACAGTTGCTGCTGTTCTGACTAACTTGACTAAAAAGGGTACTCCAAATCAGGTAGTTTGGTCAGATGAACCTGAAGTTGCATTTCGTTCTTTGATAGAATCACTTACCAAGTAACCTATTTTATGTTTACCGGATGGGAACATGCAGTTCATCTTGAGAACTGATGCGTCAGAGGATGGTATCGGTGATGTTCTTATGCAAGATCACAATGGCACAACGTTTCCAATAGCATATGCTAGCCGGCTGCAAGTTATGCCCAAGGGAGAAAAGGTATTCAGTCATTGAGAAGAAGCGTTAGCTATTATGTGGGGAATTCAGAAATGTCAGTCGTATCTCTATGGTACTGAGATCGTCTTAGAGACATATCATGCTCCTTTAGCTTACTTGAATAGGTCTAAGATGTCAAATCCTAGTATCATGAGATGGGCACTAGCATTACAACCATTTAGGTTTAGAATAGAAGATAAAAAGGGTTCAGACAACGTTGGTGCAGATTGTCTGAGTCGTGTTAGATAATGACGTGCAGGGGTTAAGTATGTCTGATAAATTTAAAGTTTTGGTTAAACAATTCTGTTAGAATTGTGTATAATTAAGAGTGAATATTTGGTAGATTTTCATCCTGAGTAGGAGGGTAATGGCATACATTAAGTACTTTGATTTATAAGTGTATATAAGTAAACTTGTCAGACAGGTTACACCTCAGTAAATCGTAAATATAGACTAGGTGTGTTTGCAATTGAAATATCTTTTGTGTGGTCAGTCTCTGCCGAAGATTTGACTGGACAACATCATATACAGATGTTGTGACCGGTCTTTAGAAGTAGAAGATGGGCACGAGAGACATAGATATATTGTAAGTTTCCTCTGTACCTATGCTGCAGTTGTAGTAGTTTTTTAAGTAAATCGCGTGGAATTTGTAATGTAGTTAAATGTGAGAATAATTAGACTTGTATCGCGTGAATTATATTCTTGTGGTATTCTTGTAGTAAGACATTATTGTAATAGTAGGTGCCTTATGTGATTTTTGGGATGGTCAAGAACAGTAGTTAGACATGGGAACCAATATTATCCATACCTGAGTGGGATATCCAAGTGGACCTAGTCTTTTGGCTGTTACTTGTGATACGCAGGCTTCATAACCGCTGCTCCCAACTAAATTCCATTGTGTTTATTTCGCTCTTCGGGGCATTTAATTTTATTAGATACTGGGACCATACGCCGTACGACATGGGGAAGCAAATATCGCCATGTCTACCGCCGTATGCATGCCATCTTCGGGATGGTTAAAATTCTGTACTATTGATGTTATTAATATTGAGTTCTGCTCAACCTTATAATATAAGGAGCAACACCTCTCACGCCCGTTTCCACTGGTTTAATCCGTATTCTACTTTAAAGCCGAAAAGATTGGGCTTGATGATCCCAAAGGACCAGTAAGTAATAATACTACTACCTTTAAATCAAGCCGACATGTTACAGTCACCACGCACAATTAACAAACGTTAGTATGAATTTTTAATGCATACTGGAAAAGGGACCCCTAGGAAGCAACACAAAACAAAAATGAGACAAAAAAACAGCAACATGCAACACCACATTTCAATCCCATAGCACTGGTTTAAGCGTTATTTTACTTTAACGCCACAAAGATTGGACTTGATGATCTCACAGGACCAATCAATGGCGTATTATAATGGGAAATATGAAAAAAAATGCATTCAATCCAATACATGCAGCAGGGGGGAAACTTGGAGGTGAGAGTTGGATGAGATTTTGTACGATTTATCCAAAAAGAACGATTAACAAAAAGAAACAGATAGCTTACACAAAGAATATGTTTAATGAGTCAAATGCCAAGACGTGCATGCCCCCAACAACCCTTACATTTCGCCGCTCAAAAGTATCCGTGCGTATTTCAAATATCCGTCTAGCTACGTCCCTACCGGTTAGTACTAACAATACTGATTTGTAGTCGAGGCGACATTTTACAGCCGCCATACAGCACAAAAGAAGCAATATTGTAAGTTGCATAACTTTCCGAAACCGCTTCGAATAAACACGAAACTATTAAACGCAGGGACAGTGACATACAAGGGAGCTAACTAACTAGTGAGACATGAACTATTTAATATCGATAACCTGTGTATAAATAGTTTATTAACAAACAAATATATGTTTGTAAATTATTGAAGTCCAACTCATACCGATCCCAAATAAGTATCAGATTTAGTTCCACCCATAGAAACACAACTTAAACACATGCATCCAGCCAACATGCTTTAGTAAAATACATACCCTTACCTTAACGTCCCGTGTTTTATCTATCACTATTATTTTGCGCGGTGTTTTACGTCATTTTCAAACATGTAATGTTATTGATGACCGTCGATTTCTTTTCTACGTACACATGTTAAAACAGATTGATTTTTAGCCGGGTTTTTTGAAGAAGAAAATCGGCTTATAGATTGGCGTAAACGGAGCGGGCGGGCGGGCGTCCGCATTTTGTGTTTTCAATATATCCCAGAATTTCCTTGTCCGATCTTCATCAAATTCTTACAGCACCTTCCTCTCTTCAAGCAATGACCATACCCTGAAATGTAGGTCATCATGGTCACTATGACCTACTTTCTACAAAATACGCATACGTTAAGCTTTTTGTTTCATTTGGGCGGGGGGAATTAACTTTTTGTTATATCTCAGCATTACCATGTCCGATCTTCATCAATGAATGAATGAATGGCGTTTTACGGCACGTCGACACATAAATAGGTCAAATTGTGCGCAAAAACTGTGATCTTCATCAAATTTTAACAGCACCTTCCTCTCATCAAGCACCAACCATACCCTGAAAAGTTAACTTTTTATGTAACACTGTCTTGTCTTATGTACAAAATCAGGTTCATTTGAATGGTGTCCTCCATTACACTATTTTGGGCGTTAACTCCAGAGTTTGGACCAGCATCCCTTCTCTTCAGCACCCATAAAACTGTGATATTGTGTTGGCAGTGTGGTTTGTTATTCGCAAGCATTATCCTACCGTGGGTTTCAAGTGAGCTAACTGTGTAATTAGACCTATTAGGTCATTGTTAAGGTTATTTCGGGCGAGCCCATACAGAGAGTAAAGATACATACTCTTACTATTGAAAATATTATATTATATACTGAAAGGAAAAAGAAACGCAGGGTGCGTATTTCCGCTATATATTGCATATACTGCACACTTAATTCCATATATATTCCAAGGAATCCCAAGATGTTTTGTAAAAAAAAAAAGTGCAGTTAGTTAGAGAAAGGACACAACTGTGATGTTGTAGACGTTTTAATCACAGTACACGTTGTAACAAGAAATTCATAAATGCTGAAGTTCCTCTTTGAAAAATTGAGCCAGTTCATTACTGTATTTAATGTTAAGTGATTGCAACATTTAAAGCCTAAGTTTGCTCACCTGCTTGAGCCAAATGCGCATTCTGACGATAATGAAACTTTAAAGGTGTAACCATTGGTGTGTTCAGTGCTGTTTAAACCTTCTTTCTAAAAGGACAGGCCTAATGTCGCCCTGTACCATTCGATTAGCAGTAGCATATTAAACATACAATATATAGCAGAAATACGCACCCTGCGTTTCTTTTTCCTTTCAGTATATATCGAAAATGCACTCTAGAACCCGATCTAAACACACAGTGACATTTTTGCCACTGACCGTTCCAAGACGGTTCACTTCTTTTCAATCATTTTATGTTTAATGGGGACGGCATACATTTCTTTTATATTTCCTTGCAATTATTGTTTGGTTTTAATGCCTAATTTTGGTGAAATGTGTTCTGTGAATGCTTCTCTTCCTGTTTGACTGTTATACCTATATATCTATCTTTAACGTACTCGATGTATAGGCTCCGATACAAGGGACGACCTTGTTAACGACTAGCTGAAATGTCTAGTCTAATAAAGGGAGATATGTATTTTAAGCTAGGCGGAGTTGACGATGCTTGAGTTATAGGTTGCAGGTTCGAATCCGTTGGTAAGAGGTTAGTTCAAAATTCGCTCCACACACACAGACACACACACATTCACACACATATACATGGAGACACAGGTCCGATATAGGGCGTGATATTAAAATACCCATCATTTATAATCTTTATATACGCTATGTTTGTCGTTATTTGACAGAAACGACCGAAGATATTCGACGCGATAATTAATACGAGCCTTAGTATCACCGGTCCATTGAAATCTTTCTTTTTAGGTTGGCTCGGCGGCCGTGTGGTCTAATGTGTCTGCTTTAAAGTGAGGTGGAGTTGTCGAAGTTGTTATCCTAGTGATGCGGGTTCGAATCATTTGATATATGGTTGTTCAAATTTGCTCTTAATGCATGCATTAAATAAATTCTGTACACATGCAGAAATCAGTTGTTTTTCTTTCAGGTATGATAGCATTTTTGTCTACGGCTCAGTCCTATAGTTGTATAAAATGTCAGGGAAGTTGTTTTTCTTTCAGGTATGATAGCATTTTTGTCTACGACTCAGTCCTATAGTTGTATAAAATGTCAGGGAAGCTTATTTTTTCCTGATTTTGCTGTTCATTTCTATTCTCTTTAAATTTAACATCCAAACTTCCTGTTTAAAAATTACCTGACGCTTATCGATCATAAATATTTGATATCGCGTTGTTGTGGAGCATCAAATTGATAAAAAGAATAACTGCAAACAAATTTGTCACACATTTTCGTATAAAGATACCATGGTTGTGATAAGATTATCACGTGACCATGTTAACGCGATGACATTTATTATCAGTCATCGATATCTGTACTTAAAGTAAACTTCTTCTACCTTGTAGTAATTCATACACATTTCAGGATTTTATTTATGTGATTGTTATATATTTAACTGAGGAATTTCCAACATTGCATATCGGTTTTTAATTGGAATACAAAGTGTAAAGACTAACCATAGTTTTATAGAAAAGGTACCGACTACTTTTTCGTTCACTAGCACAAGATCACATTGTCCTGATATAGATGGTTATAGCAAGGTAAGTGCGCTGCTCAAACAGTGTTTTTATCTCTATTTATTTCGTGCAAGCAATCCTACAATAATTTAGTAAATGTCAAATTGCAGAGAATAGTGTTAACGACTGCAGTAACACTGATATGCTCTGGCACCTTTGAAATTTCATAATATTGTAATTAATTAATGTATTGACCCAAAAAGCACATCACTAGCAAATTTAAATATATCGCTTACTCTTCGCTTACACTGTTTTTCTTTCGAATGTTCAATTAAACAATTGTGAATGTAAAGAAAAACAACATATAACTAACATATAACTCAACCATAACTGTTATATATTGTGAATCTACAATCAGTTCAGCTTCATGCAAATCAAACTATTCATTTGAGAAACCATTTTCAATAGCATATTGATTTTAATATTCCATCTGTTTATTTGTTTTACACTTAATCGGACCATTCTCCTTAAAGTCATTGGAAATTAAGTGGATAAGCCGGGAAACATCGCGACTATTCCTTTGCTAGTTACATTATTCGAATATTGGCAAAAATACGTGAACAATGCGGCCCCTTGTAAGTGTTTTTGTGAAGCAGAATAATATTCGCGATAGTAGAATAAGTTGGTCCCTTGTTGCTCTGTACGCTCTCCAAGAACGACATTAAATAACGCAGTATATGTGTTAAAAATGCGTACAAGTTGTTGTTGCGTGCATGCCAGTAATTGGCCAGTAGTCCTACCTGTGCTACTGACCTTTCATTGTGTACTATGACAATTTTGATAAGGTATTTTTTTGTTTATTGCATTTATCATGTATTTGCGGTAAACCAACCAATCTCGGTTTAATTGCATCTTTGGTAATATGTTACAAAGAAACAAACCCATGCGACTTTTTATATATCACAGTAGTATTGCATCTGCAGTGTGGCGGAGGTAAAACTCCTCCCCGAGCTTGCAATACGGACTGTTATTCATCTTTGAAGATTGCTGAGCCCGATTAGGGCAAAGCATGTTGTTAGAAGCTGGAATCATACGCAGCTGGTCATGGAATGATACGAAAATACCACACTGGTAACATCCATGCTCGCCGTCATGTGCCTACTATCTTAACTAAGTATGGCTCAAACTTTCAAAGTATTGACGTTTTAAATATAGACAGTTTAGTCTGCTCAACCCAGCTCTAAAGGACGTGAACGGTAACAAGTATTTACCGACCGTTCTTGAACAGGCTTAGCTCCATTAAAAATGGAACAAAACAAATAATGAGTCCAAGTACAAATAACATACACATGTATATTAAATTGTTGCCATAAAAATGATATTTTTTACTAGATTTGATGTCATAATTATATAATTGTTTATAAATGGGTGCCCACTCCAAAAGTGATTATCTGTAAAACGTGAAGTGTATTTAATATTATTATACCACAATGGCCTAAATACACACTATGCATCGTGTAATACCCGAGGATATACACAGCATATGTTAGTTATTGTGGTATAAATACAATAGAGCATGAGTCTTGCACGTGTACGGACGATAATACTCGCTAACGCTCGTGCATTATCTCCCCGTACACGTGCAAAACTCATGCTCTATCCTATACATATTTAATATTATTATCGCCTGTTATCATTATGCAAATGAACCTTCTTCAAAACAAATGTGTAGATGAATGAAAATGAATGCCATCAATCCTTCATATAAAGATATGTAGGTCATATGTATTCAAACTACTACGTTAGGCATTAAGGTATTGATTTTTGTTCACCAGGAAAAATTAATAAAACTTTGTAAACTAAAAATTATTATTGTAAAAACGTGTTCTGCTCTTCTCTTTTTTTTTTAAAGTTCTATTGTCTTTATGAAGTCTTTACACTGTTTAAATAAACTAACTCGCTAAATAACAGCAAAATCACACTACAAAACCGTTCATCAAACTATATCCAGGTGTTATAGGGGTCACAGCATATTGTATATGTTCCGATTAAAAGTATATTTTTATTCATGGGTTCTTAATGATTTAATATGTTGACACACCTTTATATTCTTATATTTCTCTATCCTAGATGCTTAACTAAGTATACCGTTAAAATAAGGTATTTTACAGTGTGATTATTTTAAAACCCTTCATCTGTCATGCACATTTAATTTATGCAAATTGATTCAATATTTGTATCTTTCAAAATCATTATCTTTTTCCTCTGCCGAGAATTTTTATTTTACTCTATATTCTTAGACTAAAACCCCAGTAACAAAATGGAAATAAAGTAAAATATCAACATTTTGGCAATGGGAAATTATGAACAGAGTTATGTAATTTATATATTTTATATACCTCGCGCAAGTAGGTTTAGAAACGGTGTACACATGTTTAAAAAGGTGCCTCTTGATGGCGAAATTTTAAGATTGTCTGAAAATGGATGTCGTTCACATAATTAAAAATGATAGTAGTATTTTCGAACTCATTTTTATATGCTTTATTTAACTGGCATATACAGGTTAATATGGTTAATATGCATGTGAAAATGTTCTCTGGGGAAGTCTAGTAATTAGTTCGGCATTTTTTTGTTACTTCACACTAAATACACATATAAATACACGCCCGTAACCTGTCGAATAGAGGAGTGTATATGAGCGCCTTTTCTAATGTTATTTTTATTAAACGAGTTGATATGATGCGAGTCTGTGTCGAGCATCATAACAAGTTTATCAAACGAGTTAAATAAATTCAAAAGTAAATAGGCACCATTGTGGGATTCTGTTTATCACATACGTTCAAATATGCCTCGTAATGAACATTTATTATTGTAGCAGCGTGTATAAACGTTGTCGCATAATGACGTCCTATGTCGACTCGGTCTTCTTGTGGACGAACATCTATTTCGTTAATTTTTATATACATATTTAATATCTTTTACCATATCGACCCTTATTTGTAAATAATTTACATAAAATACAGTAAGCGTAATTTTTAATAATTGACTGTTTCATTTTCATTTGCTGACGTGCCGTAAAACACATTAACCAAACAACGAAACTGCATTGTCGCAAATTATGTGATAAAGGTTGTTTAAATCTTCAGGGTTTAGATTACAGTGTGCAAGCAATACTGGTTGTCATCAAAATACTGATGTAAAGCTTGTTTGGTATCTTTTCAAATGCGGTAGGATCAATATCAAACTAGACATGTACCAACTATTTCACGATAACACTATGCCGATAAAATTCCTTTTGGGTGGGTATAGTTGTCCGATCCACAAGCAATAATCTTTTCAAGTTGATACACTCTCAAATAAAAAATAATTTATGGTAACAGATAATCTCAAATCATATCCCAGTTACTAGTAATATGTGATGGCGCAAATCTTTTTTTTAAGTTACTTCTAACCTGAAAGCTGTTAATATACAAAGTATCACAATCAACCGATCCAAAATATTTTATCCGACAACTTGTATTAAAGTTCTCCGGCCATGTTTTGTTTCATGAACATGTTGATGTTTATTTAAATCGAAATCCATACACAACAATAGATATTTACAATTCACACATTGCAATATATGTGAAAAGCGAGAATAAGATTTTATTTGAGGACGTAGAAAACTTTTAAGAGGTAAATTAATCCACAGGTAAATGTATTTATCAATTATCTGGCAATAGTTATGCAGCTATACAATTAAGATTTACCTCATTTCCTAGTGCAATCACGCAGTGGTAAAAATAGTATCTACGTCATGCAAATAATACTTATTTTTCCATACAACTTAGTAGCGGTTTTCAATATATGTTTCTCCCCGAGACTATCAAGAAATGTTCATATGATGTTTAAGAGTTATATTTGTTAATTGATAATACTACAAAAAAGGTGTCCATTCATCTTTAAGTGTACGTTGGGAATGACAAAAAAGGTTTTAGCTGATTTGCATATTTAATAAACTCTGTTATATAGTACCAAAAATTAATTACATATACATGCAATTGAGACAATTTGCGCAATCTGTAAATATTATAGAGGTGCTTACATGGCTGACTGTTTAATATAAAGTGTATTTAATGAGTTGGATAAGTTATATGATGCGATGCTTTGCCTTTTTAATATTGAATTTAGTTGGATATAATAAATGATGCGAGTCTGTGCTGAGCATCATATTGGGTTTAATAATTGCATTATTAAATAAACACTAATGTAAGATTGTATGTATCAATGACACTAAAGATGTCACAAATTGTACGTATGTTAATGTTGCACCCTATATATAAATATATAGTATATATACTTGGTAAAACAAGAAATATACCGAAGTTGAAGTTGTTAACCGGAATATACATATGATTAATTGATACACATTTTGAAATCCAAAAACAGTTTTAAATTCGGGCCAAAGATGTCAGAGAAATGACATAAATCACGCCGGGGTTATTACCACAATCGTGCAGAATTGTATAATAGCGGATACGTCTTACACGGAGCCTTGGGTATTTTGCGATATTCTTCCGCTATCGTTTTTCTTTCAAATTAAAAAGAATTTTCGGGTTTAAGTTGTTTACATGTACATTTATGTGATCTACGCATTTCAAAATTACGATGTGCATTGCGTCACAGTTATTATCAAAACCTTTGCACGATTTTAACTCTGACCTCTAGGGCATTTACGATATCATATCTCTGTGAGCTTATTCTCGAGTTTAATAACGTTTTCGGCTTTTTAAGTAACACGAATGCATCTTTCCAATGGTCACACTGTCATCTGGTCGGTGGGGCGCCTGTAGCCAGGAGCAAGAGGGCGACCTGCCTGCTCAGCCATGCACTCGGTCATCTGGCCGGCGTGGACGCGTGTAGCCATCAGCAAGAGGACGCCTGCCTACTCAGTCATGCACGAGGTCATCTGGCCGGCGGGGGGCCTGTACCCAGGATCAGGAGGGCGACCTGCCTGCTCAGTCATGCACATGGTCATCTGAACGGCGGTGGCACTTGTAGCCAGAAGCAGGAGGGCGACATACCTGCTCACAATCATGCACTCGGTCATCTGTCCAGCCGGGGAGCCTGTAGCAAGGAGCAGGAGGGCGACCTTCCTGCACTCAGACATGCACAAGCTCCTCTGTCCGGCGTGGATGCCTTCATTTGAACAAACTTGGTAGAGGATCATAAGCCTATAGTATCTGCATAATATTAAACCTCTGGCTCTTGTAGATTCTCTAATAGAACTCTATGTAAAACTGTGACACCCGGGGCAGGCCCAGATTTAATCCCTGGTCACCATTTGAACAAACTTGTTAAAGGAGCATAAGCTGATGTAACATGCAATATATGAGAACTCTATGCCTTGTGGTATTGGAGAATTAACGTTTTCAAATTGTTACCTATATAAGTCTATGTAAGACGTGCAAAATCTCCACGTCAAACTATGTCCTGAGTACAATCTTTTATGGGAAAATGGTATTTTACAACAGACTAAAACTCATTGGTAAATATTAATTACGAGTCCAAAATTGAAGAAATCAAAAAATTACTTGCTGTTTGGTCTAAAAGGAAACTCACTCCTATTGGTAAAATTGTTGTTTTAAAAATTTGTCGCTCTCAAAACTCAACCATTTAATTACTGGATTACCAAATCCTTCAGAAGATAAAATCAAATTAATACAAACACTATTTTACAAATTTCTTTGGAATAATTTGAGGGACAAAATAAAAAGAACTACCATTATTCAAGATTATAAATATGGAGGTCTTAGAATGGTAGAATTGGAAAAGTTCATACTAGCTCTAAAAATAACTCAGACCGAAAATAAATATAGTCATCTCGTGAAAATTTTCTGTTCGATTATTAATAACATATTTACATTTGAAACAGATTACATTAAACACAATTTAAATAGAATATAAAAAAAAAACTTTTTGGAAGGATGTTCTGATCAGTTACAAATATTTTGCTGATCAAGTTAAACCAATATCTTGGCAACAACTTCACTCAGTTAGTATATGGTATAACCCAGGTATTAAGGTCGGAGGCTCTAGTGTGTTTTACAAAAAAAGGTTTATAGGAGGAATGACTTTTATCAATGAAATTTTAAACAAACATGGAAATCTTTATTTATACATAGAATTTAATGAACACTATAACATACAGTCGAATATTCTTGAATATGAAGGTATTATAACTGCTGTCAGGAATTATTTGGCAAAACATCTAGCCTGTAACAGCCCAAACCCTATACGTCCACTAATCCTCTCTTTAATACTACAAAATGAGAAAGGCTGTTGAAACATATATGACATCATGATTAGAAATAATGTATATCCCAAAGTTTTAAGTAAATGGAAAAATGAAGTAGTTAGTGTTCCAAACTTTGAATTTGAAATATTATATGCCTTACCTTATAAAATAACAAAAGATCCTAAGTTACTTTGGTTCCAATTTAGAATCAACCATAGGATACTTGGAACAAATTACCTTTTGTCTAAAATGAATATTATTAATAACGATATGTGCAGCTGTTGCAATAATGCACCTGAATCTATCCAACATCTGTTTTGGAACTGTGAAACAATAAAAGAATTCTGGTCAAAACTTCAAACTTATATTACAGAAAAATGCAGTACAACATTCGTAACTTTAACAGAAACAGATACTTTATTTGGAAATTGTAAATTGTTTGATACAGTTTTGTGTAAAATCACCATGCAAGCAAACCTTTACATTTATCAAAACAAGATGCAACGTCAAATTCCACGGCTTATCCTTTTTAAAACGTATATTATATCTTTGTACAAAGTTGAGAAACTAATCGCATATAAAAACTTAAAAATTAATAAGTTTGAAACCATGTGGAGTCAATACCTTGCTATCTTTGGAACTGGAGTACAGAGATAATTTACTTAGTTGATTTTTCCAGTATCAAACTGTAGCAAATAAACTTAATGTTTTATTCTGGGAGATGCAAAGCTTACCTTACTAATTAGAAATAACATACCCTTGCTTATATCTTGGTCTTTCCTAATCAACCTTCTTTTGTTTTTTAGAAAAAATAATAATTTTGGAAGTTGTGCATATTAATCCTTTAAAACATTCCTGAAACATTGTTCTTTGATAATACATATTTATTACACAGGATGGGTTATTGTTTTTTCTCTTTCCAAAAACATAATATGAGAAAAAACTCAGTGATGGATTTCATAACATAAAATATTGTTTATTTTTGATACTATAACATTAAAATTATCTGTGTAAAATATGTCAGTATGTATTGACAATGTGGGTTGTACACTGGGTTTTGAAACCAAAAATATTCTTTACATTTATTATTGTTTTTTTCCCCAGAGTTTATAGAGACTTACTGCAATCTTATAGCATCCATATATTCCCTATATAGCAATCATACTATATTTACCACCAAAATTATTTTGGAAATATCTCTGGATTTCAGTGGAGCCTTTTTTACACTGTTAAAATTGTACATTGTATAATATACTTCTAAAGAATAAGAAAACCTCCCCATTTATTCTGTCTCTGATTACTATATTTGCATTTATTCACTTGATTATACTTCCTATTACTTTATTTACAAACTAATAGATGCATATAACATGTTTTTTATGTAAGGTTTGTTGAGAGATGGCCCACCCCGACCCTCACAAACCTATTACGGGGTAAATAAATGGATCACAATTAATAAGTGATTGAAATAAAAAAATAAAAAAAATACATGAACATTCATATTTTTGCAAAGAGAAAGATGTGGTTTTACATTTGTAATTATGTTAGCCATAGTTAATCGCATGCATCAGTGCATCGCATGCATCACTGATTTGAGACATAAGGTGACAGGAAATATACCAGTCTTAACAGGATTACATGGATTAATGTGTATGAAATTTCAGAAACGTTACGCTAATAAACATATTCAATGATTTCAGGAAAGTATAATGTTCAACTCGAGAAGACGTTTGGTGCTGATTTGCGTGGGGCTGTTTGGTATAGGTACATGTTATTTATTTTATTTTCCCATTTCCCTTAATGCATAGTTTCGTATAGAACAAGAGACGGTGAAATTTTGGAAAAACGTTTTTGGAAAAAAGTTTTTTCAAAAAATAAATTCATCCTTGTTTTTTTAAACATAAAATGGATAGTTTTGAAAAGACGTTTGTCTCACCATCATAAAAATTACGCAAAAGTATTATAAGTGAATTACATATTGCACCCTATAAAAACAACTTTTTCAATTGGAAATTTTGATTTTCCAACTGGAAAATTCAAAATTCCAATTGGAATATTTCAATTGGAAAATTCCAATTGGACAAATTCTAATTGGAAAGATTCCATTTAGAAGTATTCCAATTGCGAATATTTCCTTATACAATAATACAGTCCTTAAAAATAATATAATATCGTTTAACAATTAACTGAAATATGAATACAGACGAAATATTCACATTGATGTTGTTGTGTTTTTATAAATAATATGTTCGTGATAAAATAGTCTACAACAATTTCGAACTGTAGATTGTTCATAGTCTACCTTTTGCAAAAGTTGTAAACTTTGCATGCATATATTTTTCCTGCTGATTATTGTTAAGAATCTGGGTTTGAAGTTTATGTTGTCTTTGTTAGCATAGATATTTAAATTCTACTCTATCTGGAAAAGTACTGATGCATTTACTATATTTTCATATTTTGGTAAGTCTACAATTATTCAAAGCCGACATGTTAGTTTGGCTTGGACAAGCCTCCAAATGTAAGAAGAAAGACTTTACCAAGGGATCACCTTTTCAGTATTTATTCACACTAGCGTTTGTTTAGTGCTGTGTGGCGGCTGTAAAAAGTCGCCCCGACTACAAATCAGTAGTGTTATATTTACTGGTCCTTTGGGATCATCAAGCCCTTTCTGTGTTGCTTAAAAGTAGAATATCGCTTAAAGCGGTGCTAGGAGGCGTGAGAGGTGTTGTATTTTATAATTATCTCTCATGAACAGACTCCGCCCCATAGAGAAGGAAACAATGCAAAATAACTCGAGAACTATTATTAATTACCGAAATGAACCTTACTGTTGTGTAAGTGCTCGGGGATACATTCCGATACGCATAACCACCCGGTTTGCGTATCATCGGAACGGACGAGGCTACGGGAAGTGTCGTGTGTAAGGTGTCGTGTGTCAGGACACATCATCTTCGGATTCAGAGTCTACCGTGCCAATGGGTTATCGCGGCCTTTTAGGCTACCATGTCACATGACCGTTTATAATATAAACGTTATTTCTAGATCATGTCATGTGACCGTTTATGATATAAACGTTTAAGATCTTCTGGAATTCTAGTTTGCTTATTTATAGACCATGTTCTGTGACCGTTTATTTTTAGACCTTCTATAATTCTATATTGTTTATTTTTAGACTATGTCATGTGACCGTTTATGATATAAACGTTTGTTTTTAGATTAACTTTTCTACAGTGAGAACTAAAACTGCACAGTGTGTTTCTGTGCTTCATAACCATATGTCTCGATGGTATATATATACTATACTCGCAGAATCACAACTTGCTACGGAGTTGTAAAATTAGCATATTTACGATAATCGAATGATTATAAATAATATATTTATTTTATAAAAAGAATGGCATCAAAAGCGTGTATAAAGGCCAAGCAATATAGTTTGTTTACTATACAAAAGTACGAACATATTATAAAATTAACATAAAACAACATTTTTTTTTATACTTTTGCAAATGTCCTATATTTACAGGGGAAATAATAAACCTTAAAGCGACTTTAAGCTTATTCGCATATGTTAAGTGTAAATAAGCATCCTCCAGCATAGGTAGCTGGGATAAATCTGGTTAGCCACGACGAGGATGATTGCCCTGTCCCTTCCGACTTTGTTTTATCACATTGAAACTATTTTGAAGGGGGCGGATAAGTACTTCGACGCTCCAAGACCACTTATTTTTAAAACGGGGTTGGCTGGGGTATGAAACTTTCATACCCTATCCAACCCCTTCTCCAAGAAGCGAAAACGGGTTTGGCTGTGATTTGAAATAAAATCTTAATTTCGTCTTAAAAAGTTTGCATATTGTAAAACTAAAACAAGTACTAGTTAATTTCAACATGTTATGTCATTTTTTCAGTAATTTTTTTTTTAAACGTGTTTATTGTCGAAATATCCGTTAAAAAAATCCTGCTGATATAAGCTTTATCATCGCTTAATGGAATTAAGGCGGGACCACGTAATGATTGTCTTCTGACTGTAAAGGACTCTTTCATATTGAAATTACCAAGCTCTATTCCATGAGACGTTAATTTTGAATTAAACGAAATACCTATCCAGTATCTATAGTACGGTGGCATAGACGTGACATGTGAGAAAAATAATTTATCTCGTAGCCACGAGTTACTAAGTCGTGGCCACGACTTATTATGTCGTGGCCACGACTTATTTATCTCGTGGCCACGACTTATTATGTCGTGGCCACGACTTATTTATCTCGTGGCCACGAGTTACTAAGTCGTGGCCACGACTTATTATGTCGTGGCCACGACTTATTTATCTCGTGGCCACGACTTATTATCTCGTGGCCACGACTTATTTATCTCCTATTCATCTCGTGGCCACGACACAATTAGCCAATCAGAAGTGCTGGTAAAATTCGCTAGAAATCGCGACTTTTCACACATATTGGGGTATGGGCTCCCTCTCCCTCTACCGGCGCCCCCACTCATCCCCCCCCCCCCCCCCATCTGGTCACGCAAATTGTTTTTGTAACATATTGCTTATTTGTTTTTGGTCCATTCATAGACTTATAGCTATGTTGCCTGACCCCTCCTCCGCCCCCACCCACCCCGCATAACCCACCCGAAAGCCGATGTTTTTTTTTACATATTTCTGTGTTGTTTTAGTCTATTCACAGATTTATAGCTATGTTTCCCCCCGGCGAGGGTAGGGGGAAACATAGCTATAAGTATATATATAGACCAAAACAACACAGCAATATGTAAAAAAAAATCGGGTTTCGAGTGGGTTGGGCATGGGGGTGTGGAGATGTGGAGACAACATAACTTTAAGTCTATAAATGGACCAAAAAAACAATAAATATATGTAAAAAAAAAAAAAACAGGTTTCGCGTGGGTTAGGCGGGGTTGGGGTGCAACATAGCTATACATCTAGAAATGGACCGTAACAACACAGAAATATGTAAAAATAAAAAAAATGAAAATATCGGGCTTCGAGAGCGTTAGGCGGAGGGTGGGTGCGGGGTGTTGGGACGGGTAAGGGGGGAAACGTAGCTATAAGTCTGTGAATTGACCAAAACAACACTGAAATATGTGGAAAAAACATCGGGTTTCGAGTGGGTTTGGCGGGATGGGTAAGGCGGGGGGGGGGGGTGGGGTGGTGGGGCTGTTAGGGTAGGCAACATAGCTATAAGTCTATGAATGGACCAAAAACAAATCAGCAATATGTAAAAAAATATAAATTGGCGTGGCCGGATGGGGGTGGTGGGGGTGGCGCCGGTATGGGGGAGATGGAGCCAATACCCCAATATGGGTGAAAAGTCGCGATTTCTAGCGAATTTATTTAGCACTTCTGATTGGCTAATTATGTCGTGGCCACGAGATAAATAAGTCGTGGCCACGAGATAATAAGTCGTGGCCACGAGATAAATAAGTCGTGGCCACGAGATAATAAGTCGTGGCCACGAGCTAAATAAGTCGTGGCCACGAGATACATTATTTTTCTCACATGTCACGTCTATGCCACCGTATAGATACTGGATTTTTCTAACATGTCACATCTATGCCACCGTACTATAGAGTTTATTTTCACGTTAGTTGGTTTATTACATCTCTAATTTCACTGATCGCACGTGCCGTCCATATAAGGCTTTCTATTATACACTGCAGTGATCGATTATTTTACAAAGCTTATCGTGGCTAGATGAGAGAGACAGCCATTTACATTGCAAACCGATTATTATATATCCGTGTTCCATTTTTAAAACTAGCAATCATCGACAGGTTTTATTAAAGTGCAAAACAAAAGGTTTACCCCTGTAAAAAATAAAATGAACATAATTATTATCCAGGATTTTTTCTTCAAAATAGCCAAGTTAAACGCTTTTTTATTTACTTTAAATCCTGAACCAAACCAAATTTGATTTTCTTCGTTTAAGATGCACAAACAACGATTGACATAATACAAAACTGTAACAAAAGGCTTAGCGTGAAAAGCTAATACAAACAAACAATGAACTTGAAAAACGAGGCATGCACAGTGAATCAGTCTAGTGAACGACAAGAAGTTTGGCACACTTAAAAACACCTACTTCATGCAAATGGAATGATTATTTGCTGAGATAAGGTCATGTGAATACCAAGGACAATAATCTCAAATCGACAAAAGTCAGAGATATTTTTTTAACATTTGCACTATCTGAATTGTCATACCAAATGGCATTCCTTGTCAACACACCATATTAAATAGATCAGATGTGTAGAACAGTCAATGGACATTAATAAAATGTGCGTTTTAGGTACAATTAGGATGGTGAATATGCCAATTATGTCGATTTTCATGCCAAAATTTAGTTTTTAAGCACATTTTTCAAAATTGGTGGTACCATACCTGATCATAGTAGCGAATACGAGCTCAATAATGCCAAAACTACCGCTAAAATCAAAATTGATACTAGCTGAACGCTACCAAGTCGAGTTTTAATGATAACAAATAATATTTTACCTTTTACACAAATTCGACTACACCTCGGAGTTTACATGTAATTAGTGGTGGTAAACCTTATCACCTCGGTGGTATCCTCAAATGATACTCACGTTGTATTGCATTGTGATTTATTTAGCGTCATGTTTAAAATAGCTAATCCTGGCCCGTAACTGTAAGCATAGTTATAAGTCCTTTTTCGGGACTATTATAATTATTTTATATGTTCAATGTAATTATCTTTTGGTGGTTTATGGCACTTTACATTTATTTCTTATCAATCTATTAAAAAAACAAAAACAAATAGTGTATTTGAATAATTCAAAAAGCTGACGCATACAAATCAGTCCACTGTATATCAGACTTGTTAAGGACCTATTTCCCAAAGGTAAATGATCGTTGAAAAGGCATGGAGAGCTTGCTTGTTTACTGTTAACGTACTACATGACCGATTAGCTCAGGTATATAAACTGAGGCCCCAAGTAAAGTTTTCTCTATGAAAAAGTATTGGTTTACTGAATAGTATCTAGGGTATAACAGTATATAATACTCCAAACTTTACTTTTATGGAGAGGAAAAAAAAGAGCAAATTAACAAGTAAATATAGATATAAAAAATGAACAGGAAAAGCAGCATTCAAGGACGACAGTCAACCACAAACACACACAGAAACAATGAACAGAGATTTAAAGATGAATAAAAGGCCAAATAAGACATCGCAAATACAAAAGGGTTGACAATAGGGCTACCGCCTTGGAGCGGTCAGTGGCAAACAAGGCCGCTGAGGGTTCAAACCAGGTTCTAGGGTGCACCGTAACTCACACTTTCCCTACTGTCAACCCAATAAAACGAGACAGTGTAAATAAAGAAATCCCGACATGAACTATTCTCTAACCAGCAAGGCAGCATTAATAGGCAATATAAGTAAAACACAAAGATGCTCGTGTATATATAAATACAAAAAAAAAGCAATAGCCTAGAAAGCCACAAAGAAGGTACTCAATGACTTGGCAGAAGCCAGAGCAACAAGAGAATACACCATCGAGGGCACGACAAGACAAGACTGCAGACAAACATCAAACGTCACCGTCCTTTTGGGCTTTAGGTAGACGTCATCATAGAGTCCACAGCCTGTCCGGTCATCGCACAATTAAAGAGGAAAGCATAGTGGCGAACTGTAAATGGGTCCACCACCAAGCATGCAGCGCGTTGCAAAATGAACGGGTCATAACGTCTTTTGATAAACCTTTAAACAAGTTTAACAAAGAGAGTATGAAAGTGATCATGGCAAAGGATCTTACGAAGTTTGTAAATCACGTCACCATAGAAGTCAGGTTGTGACTAAATGCAACTGTACTAAATACAAACAAGTGTTGATAATTCATACAAACCAAAACATAAGTAATGAAACATCTGTTGTTATGTTTTAATATCTTGGTATACACAAACTGTATTGGGAGGATCTCTTCAACTAAAACAAAATTGAACACCACCATTAAGGTATTTATCATGCACTTGTATGTATGACAGTGATCCTCCAGGCTTTAAGCATGTCAATTAATCCCATTAAAGTAGATTACGCAATCAACACTTAGTGCATACTAGTTAACGATTGCTATTTCATCTATCACACACATAATAAATCACCGCTTGCTAATCACTTTTAATTTCAGAACTCGCATAAATATAATCTTTAATTTATTCATCATTGTAAAATATCAGGGATTTTGCACACACATATATATATATATATATATATAAACCTTGAACATATGTATGACATTGCATAACTCAAAAAGTATTCTTGGCTGTTTAATAATATATCTTATTTATATAAACTATATATAAGCTGCTCGAAGTTACCCGTGAGTATGCGGCAGAATGAATAGATAGTTATGTTATCGAAATATAACACGCCAATCAGCAGCTCACATACCTAGTTGATATTATGTCTGTGAGCAGCCACACATATTATATCACCAATCCTTAAATAAGATATTTTTATGTTATGTTATTACATTTTATTTTCATAATTTTATGTGAAGAATGAATGAACGAACGAACGAACAAACGAACAAACGGACGGACGGACGCACGCACGCACGATCGAACGAACGAACGAATGAATGAATGAATAAATGATGCTTTACGACACGTCGACACATTACTTTTGAAAATGAAACAAATAAAATAGTAACTTATTAGAATTAATGTGAACATGTATTTTTTTAAATATTTACAGATGATATTGTAGAGGTCTATATTAAAGAGAAAGTTATGTATACAGTTCAAAAGATGTAGAATATGTATCCGTGTCAATTATGTTACCTCCCTTGGTAAAGCTCAGAACTGTATTTCAAGTATCACCAGTCGCTTAACGAAACATTTTAAGATTGAAACAACATAATTAAGCAAATAATATAAAATAAATAATATCACAGTTCATAGTATTCTCTAGAGAAGCGTATAACTGCCATGTGCAATTTGTTTTATCTTATACGTTCGTACGTAGGTGATCAGGTACATACATGAAAACTATGACAAATGTACGCGCTAGCCACGGCGTATGTGTGAGAATCATCACAATCATCATCATCATCAGCAGCAGCAGCATCGTCATCGTCATCATCATCATCCTTATTCTCATCGTCATCCTCCCCCTCCTCATCATCGTCATATCCTACCCCTCCTCATCAACATAATTATTTTCTTCCTTCTCCTCTGATTCCCGTCTCACACCACAATTAATTTTCCATAGGGTCCCATTGTAATGTTTTTGTTCCTGGCATAGAGATAAATGTATTTATGCTTAAATTCTTCATTGATCCAATATCTGCAATTCAAAACAAATTTAACAAATATTTACCAGATTGAACTTTTTTTAATTTTATGTTTGCGTGACACCTTTAGACAAAAATTTAGACAAAACTACAACCCCGTGGTGATTAGACCTATGATGTGTAAATTGAGGCAGAATTAGCTAGACATCTTATATCAACATGCATTTTTCTGTGATCTCTTCCTAAAATGATGTTGATTTAGAACCTCGTAAAGATAAATCAATGTATCCTGTAAAATGTAACAAAAGCGATCTTGACATTTTTATCTACCTGATTCATCTGTAGGGCACGAGTATTCAAGGGAGATAATAGTGGTGTGAGTCCTTCCTTATCGTCATCATCATCACCATCGTCGTCGTCACCATCATGGCCATCCTCATCCTTATAAATATCGTCATTCTCATGATCATCGTCATGGTCATCATCATCATCATCGTGAACATCATCATCATCATCATCATCATCATCATCATCATCATCATCATCATCATCATCATCATCATCATCATCATCATCATCATCATCATCATCATCATCATCATCATCATCACACCACCAGCACATGTATGCCATCATCATCATTATCATCATCATCATCATCATTTTCATCATCATTATCATTGTCGTCGTTATCGACGTCTTCGTCTCACACCACAATTAATTTTCCATAGGGTCCCATTGTAATGTTTTTGTTCGTGGCATAGAGATAAAAAAGATTTTGCAACATGTATTTATGCTTAAATTCTTCATTGATCCAATATCTGCATGCTGTTAACTTTTAACGAATATTTACCAGATTGAACTTTTTTTAATTTCATGTTTGCGTGACACCTATCAAAATTTAGACAAAAATACAACCCCGTGGAGATTAGACCCATGATGTGTAAAATGAGGCGGAATTAGCTAGAAATCTTATATCAACATGCATTTTTCTGGGATCTCTTCCTAAAATGCTGTAGATTTAGAACCTGGTAAAGATAAATCAATGTATCCTGTAAAATGTAGAAAAACAAACTTGTTTTTTTTTATCTACCTCCTTCATCTGTAGGGCAGGAGTATTCAAGGGAGATAATAGTGGTGTGAGTCCTTAAGGTCATTTTGTTTTCTAATGATCACCTCAATAATAATTGAACATGTATACAAATCAATTACACGCTGAAAAGTGCTAAAAGTTTGATTCCATGTTTATTGCTTTTCAAATTATTCAAGTTTTAGTGAGCTAGGGTATTGGTCGAAATTCAGGCCGAGCACCTTTAATATTTTGAAAATCTACAGTAGTGATAAGGATTTTGCATTTTCCTGGTCATTTGTGCTCAGCTATGTCTGAAACTTTCAAATATACATGAAAAGGCATCTCTACATCTGAATATAGCATAAAAATGATCTTTAAGAAATGATTATTGAGAAAAATGCTGAAAATAATAAACTCAAACTAAGGGTTACCCGTCAAAATTTTGATTTTCCAGGAAAAGTAACAGTCTCTCGCTTTAATTTTGACATTTTTTCAAAGTAGTCTGTCTTCATTGATATGTGTGTTTGTTTTACAAGCCAATAGCTGTTAAATAAAGCTAAAATTATGCTTATACCTGTATTGGTTTTGAAAATATAGTTAATTTTTAGTTAAACATGGTATCAAGTAAAATTTCTGCTAATTCCTGCAATATGAAGATAACTTGAAGTAACTATACATACACAGACGGGATTTCTGAATAACCGTGTTAACTGTGTCCTAACATGTCTGAAACGTTCACAGATACACAAACAATGCTTAGAGTTGAAGGATGTAAGGTACCCGTTCTGCAGCTCTAAACCGCAAGGGCTTAGAGATGAATGATGGAAATTCCCATTCTGAAGCTCTAAATTGCAAGGCATTAGAGATGAATGATGAAAGATACCTGTTCTGCAGCTCTAAAGCGCAATGCCTTAGCATTAAAGGATAAAGATACTCGTTCTGCAGCTCTAAAGCGCAATACCTTAGAGATGACGGATGAACATGCCATTCTGCAGCTCTAAAGCGCAATGCCTTAAGAATAACGAATAAAGATACCCATTCTGCAGCTCTTTCTTAACGTCTCACACCACAATTAATTTTCCATAGGGTCCCATTGTAATGTTTTTGTTCGTGGCATAGAGATAAAAAAGATTTTGCAACATGTATTTATGCTTAAATTCTTCATTGATCCAATATCTGCATGCTATTAACTTTTAACGAATATTTACCAGATTGAACTTTTTTTAATTTCATGTTTGCGTGACACCTATCAAAATTTAGACAAAAATACAACCCCGTGGAGATTAGACCCATGATGTGTAAAATGAGGCGGAATTAGCTAGAAATCTTATATCAACATGCATTTTTCTGGGATCTCTTCCTAAAATGCTGTAGATTTAGAACCTGGTAAAGATAAATAAATGTATCCTGTAAAATGTAGAAAAGCGAACTTGTTTTTTTTTATCTACCTCCTTCATCTGTAGGGCAGGAGTATTCAAGGGAGATAATAGTGGTGTGAGTCCTTAAGGTCATTTTTTTTTTTAATGATCACCTCAATAATAATTGAACATGTATACAAATCAATTACACGCTGAAAAGTGCTAAAAGTTTGATTCCATGTTTATTGCTTTTCAAATTATTCAAGTTTTAGTGACCTAGGGGTATTGGTCGAAATTCAGGCCGAGCACCTTTAATATTTTGAAAAGCTACAGTAGTGATAAGGATTTTGCATTTTCCTGGTCATTTGTGCTCAGCTATGTCTGAAACTTTCAAATATACATGAAAAGGCATCTCTACATCTGAATATAGCATAAAAATGATCTTTAAGAAATGATTATTGAGAAAAATGCTGAAAATAATAAACTCAAACTAAGGGTTACCCGTCAAAATTTTGATTTTCCAGGAAAAAAAACAGTCTCTCGCTTTAATTTTGACATTTTTTCAAAGTAGTCTGTCTTCATTGATATGTGTGTTTGTTTTACAAGCCAATAGCTGTTAAATAAAGCTAAAATTATGCTTATACCTGTATTGGTTTTGAAAATATAGTTATTTTTTAGTTAAACATGGTATCAAGTAAAATTTCTGCTAATTCCTGCAATATGAAGATAACTTGAAGTAACTATACATACACAGACGGGATTTCTGAATAACCGTGTTAACTGTGTCCTAACATGTCTGAAACGTTCTCAGATACACAAACAATGCTTAGAGGTGAAGGATGTAAGGTACCCGTTCTGCAGCTCTAAACCGCAAGGGCTTAGAGATGAATGATGGAAATTCCCATTCTGAAGCTCTAAATTGCAAGGCATTAGAGATGAATGATGAAATATACCTGTTCTGCAGCTCTAAAGCGCAATGCCTTAGCATTAAAGGATAAAGATACTCGTTCTGCAGCTCTAAAGCGCAATACCTTAGAGATGAAGGATGAACATGCCATTCTGCAGCTCTAAAGCGCAATGCCTTAAGAATAACGAATAAAGATACCCATTCTGCAGCTCTTTATTAACGTCTCACACCACAATTAATTTTCCATAGGGTCCCATTGTAATGTTTTTGTTCGTGGCATAGAGATAAAAAAGATTTTGCAACATGTATTTATGCTTAAATTCTTCATTGATCCAATATCTGCATGCTATTAACTTTTAACGAATATTTACCAGATTGAACTTTTTTTAATTTCATGTTTGCGTGACACCTATCAAAATTTAGACAAAAATACAACCCCGTGGAGATTAGACCCATGATGTGTAAAATGAGGCGGAATTAGCTAGAAATCTTATATCAACATGCATTTTTCTGGGATCTCTTCCTAAAATGCTGTAGATTTAGAACCTGGTAAAGATAAATCAATGTATCCTGTAAAATGTAGAAAAACGAACTTTTTTTTTTTATCTACCTCCTTCATCTGTAGGGCAGGAGTATTCAAGGGAGATAATAGTGGTGTGAGTCCTTAAGGTCATTTTGTTTTCTAATGATCACCTCAATAATAATTGAACATGTATACAAATCAATTACACGCTGAAAAGTGCTAAAAGTTTGATTCTATGTTTTTTGCTTTTCAAATTATTCAAGTTTTAGTGACCTAGGGTATTGGTCGAAATTCAGGCCGAGCACCTTTAATATTTTGAAAATCTACAGTAGTGATAAGGATTTTGCATTTTCCTGGTCATTTGTGCTCAGCTATGTCTGAAACTTTCAAATATACATGAAAAGGCATCTCTACATCTGAATATAGCATAAAAATGATCTTTAAGAAATGATTATTGAGAAAAATGCTGAAAATAATAAACTCAAACTAAGGGTTACCCGTCAAAATTTTGATTTTCCAGGAAAAGTAACAGTCTCTCGCTTTAATTTTGACATTTTTTCAAAGTAGTCTGTCTTCATTGATATGTGTGTTTGTTTTACAAGCCAATAGCTGTTAAATAAAGCTAAAATTATGCTTATACCTGTATTGGTTTTGAAAATATAGTTAATTTTTAGTTAAACATGGTATCAAGTAAAATTTCTGCTAATTCCTGCAATATGAAGATAACTTGAAGTAACTTTACATACACAGACGGGATTTCTGAATAACCGTGTTAACTGTGTCCTAACATGTCTGAAACGTTCACAGATACACAAACAATGCTTAGAGGTGAAGGATGTAAGGTACCCGTTCTGCAGCTCTAAACCGCAAGGGCTTAGAGATGAATGATGGAAATTCCCATTCTGAAGCTCTAAATTGCAAGGCATTAGAGATGAATGATGAAAGATACCTGTTCTGCAGCTCTAAAGCGCAATGCCTTAGCATTAAAGGATAAAGATACTCGTTCTGCAGCTCTAAAGCGCAATACCTTAGAGATGACGGATGAACATGCCATTCTGCAGCTCTAAAGCGCAATGCCTTAAGAATAACGAATAAAGATACCCATTCTGCAGCTCTTTCTTAACGTCTCACACCACAATTAATTTTCCATAGGGTCCCATTGTAATGTTTTTGTTCGTGGCATAGAGATAAAAAAGATTTTGCAACATGTATTTATGCTTAAATTCTTCATTGATCCAATATCTGCATGCTATTAACTTTTAACGAATATTTACCAGATTGAACTTTTTTTAATTTCATGTTTGCGTGACACCTATCAAAATTTAGACAAAAATACAACCCCGTGGAGATTAGACCCATGATGTGTAAAATGAGGCGGAATTAGCTAGAAATCTTATATCAACATGCATTTTTCTGGGATCTCTTCCTAAAATGCTGTAGATTTAGAACCTGGTAAAGATAAATCAATGTATCCTGTAAAATGTAGAAAAGCGAACTTGTTTTTTTTTATCTACCTCCTTCATCTGTAGGGCAGGAGTATTCAAGGGAGATAATAGTGGTGTGAGTCCTTAAGGTCATTTTTTTTTCTAATGATCACCTCAATAATAATTGAACATGTATACAAATCAATTACACGCTGAAAAGTGCTAAAAGTTTGATTCCATGTTTATTGCTTTTCAAATTATTCAAGTTTTAGTGACCTAGGGTATTGGTCGAAATTCAGGCCGAGCACCTTTAATATTTTGAAAATCTACAGTAGTGATAAGGATTTTGCATTTTCCTGGTCATTTGTGCTCAGCTATGTCTGAAACTTTCAAATATACATGAAAAGGCATCTCTACATCTGAATATAGCATCAAAATGATCTTTAAGAAATGATTATTGAGAAAAATGCTGAAAATAATAAACTCAAACTAAGGGTTACCCGTCAAAATTTTGATTTTCCAGGAAAAGTAACAGTCTCTCGCTTTAATTTTGACATTTTTTCAAAGTAGTCTGTCTTCATTGATATGTGTGTTTGTTTTACAAGCCAATAGCTGTTAAATAAAGCTAAAATTATGCTTATACCTGTATTGGTTTTGAAAATATAGTTAATTTTTAGTTAAACATGGTATCAAGTAAAATTTCTGCTAATTCCTGCAATATGAAGATAACTTGAAGTAACTATACATACACAGACGGGATTTCTGAATAACCGTGTTAACTGTGTCCTAACATGTCTGAAACGTTCACAGATACACAAACAATGCTTAGAGGTGAAGAATGTAAGGTACCCGTTCTGCAGCTCTAAACCGCAAGGGCTTAGAGATGAATGATGGAAATTCCCATTCTGAAGCTCTAAATTGCAAGGCATTAGAGATGAATGATGAAAGATACCTGTTCTGCAGCTCTAAAGCGCAATGCCTTAGCATTAAAGGATAAAGATACTCGTTCTGCAGCTCTAATGCGCAATACCTTAGAGATGACGGATGAACATGCCATTCTGCAGCTCTAAAGCGCAATGCCTTAAGAATAACGAATAAAGATACCCATTCTGCAGCTCTTTCTTAAGGTCATTTTTTTTTCTAATGATCACCTCAATAATAATTGAACATGTATACAAATCAATTACACGCTGAAAAGTGCTAAAAGTTTGATTCCATGTTTATTGCTTTTCAAATTATTCAAGTTTTAGTGACCTAGGGTATTGGTCGAAATTCAGGCCGAGCACCTTTAATATTTTGAAAAGCTACAGTAGTGATAAGGATTTTGCATTTTCCTGGTCATTTGTGCTCAGCTATGTCTGAAACTTTCAAATATACATGAAAAGGCATCTCTACATCTGAATATAGCATAAAAATGATCTTTAAGAAATGATTATTGAGAAAAATGCTGAAAATAATAAACTCAAACTAAGGGTTACCCGTCAAAATTTTGATTTTCCAGGAAAAGTAACAGTCTCTCGCTTTAATTTTGACATTTTTTCAAAGTAGTCTGTCTTCATTGATATGTGTGTTTGTTTTACAAGCCAATAGCTGTTAAATAAAGCTAAAATTATGCTTATACCTGTATTGGTTTTGAAATATAGTTAATTTTTAGTTAAACATGGTATCAAGTAAAATTTCTGCTAATTCCTGCAATATGAAGATAACTTGAAGTAACTATACATACACAGACGGGATTTCTGAATAACCGTGTTAACTGTGTCCTAACATGTCTGAAACGTTCACAGATACACAAAACAATGCTTAGAGGTGAAGGATGTAAGGTACCCGTTCTGCAGCTCTAAACCGCAAGGGCTTAGAGATGAATGATGGAAATTCCCATTCTGAAGCTCTAAATTGCAAGGCATTAGAGATGAATGATGAAAGATACCTGTTCTGCAGCTCTAAAGCGCAATGCCCTTAGCATTAAAGGATAAAAATACTCGTTCTGCAGCTCTAAAGCGCAATACCTTAGAGATGACGGATGAACATGCCATTCTGCAGCTCTAAAGCGCAATGCCTTAAGAATAACGAATAAAGATACCCATTCTGCAGCTCTTTCTTAACGTCTCACACCACAATTAATGTTCCATAGGGTCCCCATTGTAATGTTTTTGTTCATGGCATAGAGATAAAAAAGATTTTGCAACATGTATTTATGCTTAAATTCTTCATTGATCCAATATCTGCATGCTATTAACTTTTAACGAATATTTACCAGATTGAACTTTTTTTAATTTCATGTTTGCGTGACACCTATCAAAATTTAGACAAAAATACAACCCGTGGAGATTAGACCCATGATGTGTAAAATGAGGCGGAATTAGCTAGAAATCTTATATCAACATGCATTTTTCTGGGATCTCTTCCTAAAATGCTGTAGATTTAGAACCTGGTAAAGATAAATCAATGTATCCTGTAAAATGTAGAAAAGCGAACTTTTTTGTTTTATCTACCTCCTTCATCTGTAGGGCAGGAGTATTCAAGGGAGATAATAGTGGTGTGAGTCCTTAAGGTCATTTTTTTTCTAATGATCACCTCAATAATAATTGAACATGTATACAAATCAATTACACGCTGAAAAGTGCTAAAAGTTTGATTCCATGTTTATTGCTTTTCAAATTATTCAAGTTTTAGTGAGCTAGGGTATTGGTCGAAATTCAGGCCGAGCACCTTTAATATTTTGAAAATCTACAGTAGTGATAAGGATTTTGCATTTTCCTGGTCATTTGTGCTCAGCTATGTCTGAAACTTTCAAATATACATGAAAAGGCATCTCTACATCTGAATATAGCATAAAAATGATCTTTAAGAAATGATTATTGAGAAAAATGCTGAAAATAATAAACTCAAACTAAGGGTTACCGTCAAAATTTTGATTTTCCAGGAAAAGTAACAGTCTCTCGCTTTAATTTTGACATTTTTTCAAAGTAGTCTGTCTTCATTGATATGTGTGTTTGTTTTACAAGCCAATAGCTGTAAAATAAAGCTAAAATTATGCTTATACCTGTATTGGTTTTGAAAATATAGTTAATTTTTAGTTAAACATGGTATCAAGTAAAATTTCTGCTAATTCCTGCAATAT